>RHLP01000657.1:0-14857 GCA_003719405.1 Aspergillus incahuasiensis
TACTCTGCCCCTAAAAAAGGTATATTAGTATATAGGTGCCTGGGGTATTAGTGGCTGGAGTAGGTAGTAAGTTACATAGTATAATACTATATAGTCTAGGTAGTAAGTTCTGTCTTCTATAGAGAATGCAAGCATCTCTGCCCTCATCAATAAATATATATTTATAGAAGAAAGTAAGTTAGAAGATAAAGCTATCTAGGTGCAGCATATGATTAGTAGCCACCTCAGGCAGCCATATGCTGACATATACGTTGCGATAGGCCTTACAAGATGACCAGGGCGATTTTATATACTCAATAAAGGCTGGGCAGGCTGTAGAAGACTATAAATAGAATACTAGACATCGTATATGTATTGTACAGACAAGCACAGAAAGTAATATCCCCTTAGAAGATCATCTCTTCTTCTTCCAGCTGGCAGATCTTGATTCTGAGAAAAGAGAGGACTGTCAGTGACATCGACAGGTGTACTGGAATACCAACATACCCGCAGCTGTTCGTTTCTTCTTCGGCCTCCCCTTTCCGCGTAGTTTTGCGCTATAATGGGCGATAAGTAGCCTCTACGAAGTCATGAACGGACCAACTCACATTTGAATGGCTTCTTCTCTGTCGTCCTCGGCTTCATCAAAAGTCGTCAAACCCAATGACTTGCATGTGGCTCGTAGGTCTCGAAACGAGACTGTCTTTTTCGGATACCATGCTGCCAAAGTGGGACCTCGTAACCTCTGGCGTAGTACTTTATTTCCAAGCCGTAAGCTGTCGGGGTTGAAGTTCAACGAGAAGACTCGGCATTGGACCTGTTTCAGCACATTAATATTAAGAGTCGCAACCTAATAGGTACGTTGAGTAGCAAAATACCTTGACCAAATCTACTAAACGACCATACTGAGCTGCCATGATGTGAAAGCTGTTGTTTTGTCCGCGTGAGAGATGTTAAGAGTTCGGTGGATGGCAGGCCGCATAACACGTGATCAACCCGATAATACCAGCACCAGCTGGTCCGTACATTATACGGGATAAGCCCACTTTGCTGAAATCCAAATATGGACCGCAAGCGGAAATCGATATTTGCACCAAAACAGGATGACCAAGTAGAGAAACCCATAGCGAAGGTCAGTACAGCCATTATTCACGAAGCTCTTCGCCCCATGCTGACACCAAACCAGAAAAGACATCCTAACCATAGCATCACCATATCCTCCTCACTGGACATAGACCTACAAAAGGATATACAAAATATCTGCATGCTTGTCAATAAAATCACCGCAAAATCTGAGAATGGTGATGTTAAGCTCAGCCCTGAGATTTTGGAGGCCAGTAAAGAGTTTACTTCAGCTCTACAAAAAACACCATTACTCACGAATTCCGTCAAACCCACCAGTCTTGGAGCTGTCGTGTCGCAAGCACATCGAAACAAAAGCGAGAGTTTGCCACTATTGCCGCCAATTAACGATGATCGACTTGAACGGGCAGTGTTCACTCACCCAGGCGTCAGCAGCGACCCGAAAGCAACCTACGATAGGCTTGAAATTCTTGGTGACGCATACATAGAGCTAATATCCACCAAGCTCATCTGGACTCGATTTCGGCACATGCCGTCCGGTCGCATATCTCAAGTCAGAGAGCTTCTCGTGAAGAATGAAACTTTGGCAGAATACGCCACCCAGTATGGTATAGACAGTCGAGCCTCAGTCCCGCCCGAGCTCTCGACTCAGCCAAAAAGGTGGATAAAAACAAAAGGGGATATCTTCGAAGCCTACGTGGCCGCTGTTATTCTGTCCCATTCCGATGGCTATGCTGTCGCTGAGACGTGGTTATCCCAATTATGGTCACCAAAACTTGAAACTTTTGAAGAATCAAATACATATTTCCAGTCCAAGGAGGCGCTTGCTAAGAAAATCATGGGTAAAGGTGCGAAGTTGAGATATATCGATGAAAGGGAATCAATACAACATACAGGAGGAACACAAACCTACTTCATTGGTGTATACTTCACTGGCTGGGGCTGGAACGAAAAACACCTCGGCTCAGGACAGGGGTCAAATAAAACGATCGCGGGAAACAGGGCAGCTCAGCAGGCCTTGAAAAATGGAGATTTAATCAAGAAGATTGTTGACTCCAAGGTGTCACATGGGATAGGAATATCCTAAGCTTAACGTACATTCCCATGGTTATTCGCTTATGAACTTGCCTCATAGTATCTCCCTCTGCGCAATAATCCTACCATTCGAAGACCTGGATATACGAATTAATGATACTAAAGAAGGCCAGTGTTGGTGAGGGTTCACTGCTTAGGTGACCCTCTCCTTAGTACGTTGTACTGGTTCCTTTCAAACTTAAAGCTAGGAGTAACCAAATTTAATCCAGGGATGTCTTGACTTACTGACAGACACTAATTGCAAGTACTACTGTGCTGGTCCTAAAAGATCCCTAAATTGTATTCATGGTTGGGTATGGTAAAGATGATTCAGCGTCCCACAGCCTTTTCAATAATCTTATCACGTACTACTACTACCTGCCCATGTACAATGCAAAAGCGCCACACATAAATCAATAGCATTTTTTCTTATTACAGCCTGTCCTGTTCATAAATACTGACAAGGTGCTCTTGATCAGCTTACCAATTTGTCACTCAGCTGACACATAAGCTCCAACCACAGATGGATCGGGATCGCACCATCAGGAGGTTTGTTTCCCTCGCCTATGTCCAAAGCCAGACTCAGGCTATTGCATATACGAATACTGAGTGGGCAATTCCCTACACAGATTTGATGATCACCGTGGTGGTGAGAGCTATCGTCCTGGCAGCTCTCGGGGCTATAGTCGTCGAAGCCGGTCGCCGCCCCTACGGATGCGCTCTCCTCCAGGTCGATTTGCTGCCGATACATGGGCACCATCTCCTGGTCGGCCATATACCCGCCCGAGGAGCCGTTCGCCTCCCTTTAGACGTCGTTCACGAAGTCCCCAGACGTACAGCAGAGACACCAATGTTGTTCCGTATGGTAAAGCGTACGCCAATCGAAGGTTCTCACCTCGTCGAGATGTGAGGCCGAGATCTCCATTATCCGCCTCGAGGCGACCAAGGTCTCCTATCAGGGAAGATCGTGCCCGCGACGCTGCTTGGACCCATAACCACTCGGCCCAAAGGCAGCCCGGGGATTCTTGCAACCGCGATTATGTCTACTATAGGACTGACCGCCGGCTATCTTCTGTAGGCCGACATACGAGACCTGGATCACCATCAACAAGGCATGGGCCACCATTCCAAGATGATCAACGTCAAGCGCCTCGTGCTCGAAGCCCTTTTTACAATGGGCGTAGGGATATAGCCGCCGATCGATATCATGGACAAAGACGACGATCACAATCACCTCATGATAATTGTGCCAAGCGCCCTTCTGCTCCTGCCTCTATGTCAAATTCGAGGCGGTCGTCACCCCTTGATGACAGGAACAATAACACAAGAGGCAACAGAAGTGGATCCTCACCCTCGAGCCACTTTCCAAGCTGCCGTCGTTCTCGAGACCGGGGGACGTCCGCGACCCAGAACGACTGTACACCTATGACCAGAAGCAAGCCAGAAGCTGAGGAACCGAGGAAGGATTCAACTGCGCCCGAGCAGACTTTCGCAAAACCATTGCTAGGTCAAAACGTCACTGGAGTGTATCGGGTGTCCGACACAGAGGCTACAGCTAGTCACTTGAAACTGTTGTACCCTAGCAATGCCCCAAGTCAGCCCAAGGCATATAACAATAGCCGCAATCACAAATTGTCCCCGCCGCCCGGTCCGCCGCATGGTCCCAAGACCCTTCCGTCTCATCCTCGCGGGTCGAACATCTCCCTCTTGTCTGCGCCGACGCGGCCGCGCGGAAGTACAGTTTTCAAAGAAAGTGGTTGGTTAGGCACACCTACTCGTCGTGGACCTGCCCCTGTTGGTTCCCACGGAATGCCTACTGCGCCTCGAAGTAATCAATCATCAGGCTCTAACATCGAACTCCAACGTTCCCGTCCGTGCCGTCATAATAACACTCCAGGGAACCCTTCACACGCCCCCAGATACTCCAAGTATCTTGTAGGTCTCAACACGATTGTACCGGGTGGCAAGCTCGCGTCTATTGAATTTGAGGTCATAGCGGAGAAACGTCTTTCTCAGCTCGACGCGGATAAAGATCGGCTCGTTCAACAGATTGCAGAGGGCCAGAAGTTGAAGCGTGCTGGGCTACGTGACTGGGATAGATTAGATAGGGAAAGTTCAATCTGCGCCCTGAAAAGCGAACTGGCTGAAGGTCACTTACAATGCATCACGGATGCCGAAGGTATAACTGGCAGGACACTTTTTTAATCATTCGCTCTTATTGTTGGCAACATGTTGCTAGTGAATACCAAATGCTGAATACGGTACAGACTAATACATCCCATATAAATTGCGGTGCCCTGCTATACAAATTGCACACCCGGCCCCTCTATAATCTGTAGATTATATATGGTTCTTCAAAAAAAAAAATGAAAGAGGGAATAATGAGACTTTAAGCGAACATGAATTGGCATGTTTGATATATCCTGCTGGATTCCAAGATCACTGTTTATCAGACTACGTATTATCCCTGCAGTATCTACAAATAATGCGGAGACTAGGTAATGCATAAAGCGCGTACAGTAACATGACCGTGGAACCTACGGTTCTAGCCCCTGCCGCGGTCCCACGCATCTTCAATATGCTTCAGGCTTCGTGTCAACATTCTTAGCTTTGTTATGTCATTGCTTACCTTGCCTTACCCTACTAAATTGAGAATCTGTCTATGAAAGAAACATAGTACAAAACCAATCTGACGGTCGCTAAGAGTATCATCGACTAACAACTTCCCTAACGCCCAGTTGCTCTGAACTTTATTCTACTACAAAGGCACCCTTAACACCATGAATATCTTCAGATTACTTGGTGAGTGTAGATACACACTAGTATTTACCGTCTAACATATTATAATAGCCGATTTCTCTCACCTCGCCTCGATATTCATCCTCTTACAGAAAATGAAATCTTCAAGTGTGCGTGCGCCCAGTCCGTCTATTATTGGTATCGATAAACTAATTCCAAACCATAGAGCTGCTCCGGGCTGTCCTTCAAGTCGCAGGCTCTGTACTTAATAGTCTTTGTTTCTCGATATCTTGGTAGGTTCCAGGGTACTTATCTACTGTTCATGCTGCCTTGAGATTGACCATCAATGGCGCTAGATTTGTTCTGGGCTTTCGCGGACTCGCTATACAACACAACCTTTAAAATTTTGTTCATTGGCTCCACGGGCTATATCATTTATCTTATGCTCAACGACTATCGACCTACCCACGACCCCAATCTTGACACGCTCAAAGTACAGTACCTTCTTGCCGCTAGCGGGGTTCTCGCTCTTATATTTCCACATGACTATAGCGTCTCGGAGGTTAGTCAGGGCCCTCTTTTAGTAGGCTCATGTTGACGACCACAGGTTCTCTGGACCTTCTCAATCTGGCTCGAATCGGTGGCGATCCTTCCTCAGCTCTTCATGCTGCAACGCACCGGTGAAGCAGATACTATAACTACACATTATCTATTTGCATTGGGCATCTACAGAGCTCTCTATATTCCGAATTGGATATATCGCTACTTTGCAGAAAGTCACTTCCAACCTGTTCCGGTCCTGGCAGGTATCGTTCAAACCCTTTTGTACTCAGACTTTTTCTACATCTATTATACCAAGTAAGTTGTCCCTTTTCGTATGATGAACTAGACGATTTACTTGTGAGCAGGATAATGAAAGGCAAGAAGTTTTCTCTCCCCGTCTGAAGATGCTTCATCGTCCCACCATGCGAAGCTCGGCTAGCAGACGAACTACACGTTCCTGTGGTGTCGTCTCTACAATGGTTTTAGCAATCACTCGAAGGTATTTGCTCCCAAAAGGTACGGAATCTAGGAAAATTGTTTTTATCTCTGCGCATCGCCTTGAGATTCCTTATCACATGTACTATATGATGCAACTACAATTGAATGCGAATTTACTGGCATATCAACTTCCGAGCGAAAACCACGGGGCATTGAGAAGCATTGTCATTGTTAGTAAATCCCTTCTATACTACAAAGAGATTCTACCGTTACAAGGCAACACGTCGTGACACTGCTGATCAGTGTTCATTTTTTAGATTTGAAGACTCTGTACGGACTAAGGTAGAGTCACAGGATGTGAAAGAACATATCAGAGAGACATCACCCAAAGATTTGAAACCACGTCTTTTCTGACCTCTTCGAACTCCGCTGTGGAGTCGAAGGAAAGGTAAATATCATTCTCGCTTTCGTCTAGCCACAGTCTTCAAATTCCCAACAAGCATGTACAAAGGTGTTAGCATGAAAAATCTCGGTGGCCGGATGTGCCATTCGCACCGGAATATGCGGTGCCGTAGTTGACTTGGAGTGAAGGCACAGTGATCTCATTGTGGAAAGGATCCAATGTTGTCGAGATCGGACCACGAAGGTGACCTATAACTCCGCCGCTAACTGATCGCACAGGGCCGATACTCAAATTAGCGTGTCTGTGCGACTTGCGTGCCGAATCCACCCAATAATTCTGCTGGTGAAAGTATTCCAGCTGAGGCCTGTCCAAGGAGACTGACCCAGCGATGGCTGACTGGCGCCGGGACATAGGCGGAGATGGAAGTTTCGGAGAACGCCATGATACCTCAAGAGGTGGCGAGCCTCTTCTCGAATTAGGAGGCGTCAAACGAGTGCCACCCCGACGGACCTGGCAGGTAGGGCATATCTTCACGAAACGAGATATCAGTTCTTTAGGTACCCTTCAAAGACATTAGCTGCCAGCCGGTTGTTTTAATTTCTATAAGAGGACGGTGTGTGTCGACCACGTACCATGAGTAAATCTGTCGTACCTGGGCAGACGTTTTATCTCGGCCACCGTGCTGACATTGCTGGTGCGCCTTTGTGAGTATCTTGAACAACTTTTCCCTGATAGCAACTGGCTTTCCCTCGTGGCATATCATTCGCCTGCCCTAGAGTTGGTGTTTCTATATCAGCATTTAGGTTTTTGCTCTACAGGCGGGTGTGGCTTACGGACATCTGAGGTAATTCCCCCGACTGCCTGAAGCTTAAACATCTTTTTGACCCAGAACCTGAATCTATGTTTAGCTTCTTCAGATTTTCCATGCTAATGACGAAAAGAGACAACGTCTTGAATGACGAGGGGTCACTCCATACCGGAATTGGGCAGATTCAATTGCGGTATCCTTCGGGTCTATCAGGACAGTTCTTATGTTCCGGGCTCTTCTTGCGTGAATCAAGGCTTTATTTTGCTTTTTCACCGACAAATCGTCAACGTAACTATGGGACAGGTCATAAGCTTGGCTCCTGCTTTGTGATGCCTAGGATAAGAGGCAGGCAGATTAGGTGGGCCTTTACCTTTTGACCAATCTGTCAAATTCTTTGACATTGGGAAACCCCTCAAGCGGAGGAATGATCGGCTCCGAAAGCATAGTGTCCTCGTTCCTGGAGTCTTGGTGCTCGAGTTCCGTTTCGGCTAAAGCCTCATGGAGAGGGATGTAGGCCGGTCCCTGAAGATATCGTGGCTGCGGCATACACTGTAATGGCGGATGGTGGAGGGAGGCGTGATCCGGAATCGGCGCTATTGATGCGCTCTGTGAATGATGCGGCGACATATTCGAGTGGTTGTAGGGCAAGCTGAAATGTGGTGCATATGAACTGAAGTGATGCTGAGGGAAATGGTAGGAGCCTGCTTCAAAATCGTGACTCTCTCCATGACCACCTGGGATGGGCAAGGCTAAATGCGGATTGATGAAGTAGCCTTCCTGTCCGTCGCCACTGCGCCTTTGAAAACCGCTCATGATTGTATCGTCCGAGATGTACTGTTTTACTCAGATCTCTTTGATATGACTGGGCAGACGTGGGGAGGAAGGTACAGAGGTCCTCGTTCTGGCAGCAATGTTCTAGCCTTGTATGCCGTCACCTGTGCGCCTCCAGGCTGCTATGGGCTAAACCCAAGGATGTTGGCAGTGACAGGTGTCTGACTCCAAAAGGGACTTGTAGATGTCGAGTGACTGACGTTTCGACTAGAGCTATTGGCATGGAACGAGAGCATGTGGGACTGTATCGACTTAGCCCTGGTTGAAGATTATCAAAATGATAGGCAGGGCCAAGGAAAATGCTCTTGACTTCGTTTGCAGAGGTCGAGCTATGAAGACACGGACGCAGAGTTGAATTTAAAGGGGTAATATTCTTGCCCATGGCTCATGCCTCTTTCTCTTCCTTTTTTGACTTGTTTTTTTGGAATCGACGTGCATATGCATCCAATAGATACAAAGTCCCAAGGCGAATAATGCAGGGTAACCATAATCACACACCAGGTGAAGGTGATGTTGCAGGGGCAAAAGGAATTCTGAAATGATGAGGGCTAGTACCTTACTGCCTACTCCTGCTGGCAGATGGGGCGAATGGCTTTGGGGCTGGGACGCGCCTGTCTGTATCAAGCACGAGATGTGCAGGAAAGGGGCCTGGGGGGATTGCAGCAAACAGGAATCAGGAGATAACAGAGAGGATGCTGTATGTAGTGCACTGTGCAGAGGATCTAAACACAACAACCAAAGCAAGCTGCACCAAGGCTGCAAAACAAACCCAGCAGTAGTGACCACGGGGGTGGAATAAATGACCAGGATCAAGCCCCGAACAAAAATGCCGGAGAGGCGGAAAATTGAATGACAGGCAGGGAGAAGCTCCATCAGCAGTGCATTGGTTAGGGATTTGACATTTGAATGGAGACAAGAGAAACCTTAGCAGTGAACTATGGCCTTATTTACCTCACGGGGCTTCCCGTTGTTTTACAAGCAAGGTCTCATCAAATCCAGATTGCAATGGCTTAGTACACCATAGTGACTATCAGCTGGGGAATAAATTGGCTGGACTTTGGACTCGAGAGCAGACCAAAGGCGCATTTCAGCATTGCTCTGGCGAGCATCACGGATAACTTGGAACTTTCTGTGCCACTCGATCAAGGATGATCCTGGCAGCTGTGCATGAATATAAGACTTGGGATCCCTACCCCGGCCTAACCTAGCAATCCCATTCATGAAAACATTTCTAAGTTTTCGAATATCCAGTGCAATAGTTCTTCAATCATTGACGCACCCGCCTGCTTTGCTTCTTTCCGTGCCACGTTATATTGCCTAGCCTTCGTGCCCTCTGCCAACAAAACTGACACGCAGAAACACACGCTTTTGAGGCGGAAATGGCTAGTTTGTCCCGGGCCCAAACATAGCCAAATACGGAAGAGAGCTTGGATTTCCGCAGAGTCCTACATCGAGCCTGCTTGATTATCGTCCCATCCCAGTGCATATTGCTGCGCAATGATGGCCACACCCAACCACCCAAGCCAACTAGTTGCCTTCTCACCCATGGCGAATCTCACATCACCAGCTGATTTCGTGGTAAATAGCATTCTTCTTTGAGCGTCATTGTATGTCACCAGTCCAATGGTGTGCTGGCAATCAATGCGTTTGCACTATCACCATTGGATTGACGTGGTGTGACTGGCCCCTACAGAAAATGTCAGCAGCCCATCCTAGCAGGTTCATATTATGGGTATCTTTTGACGAATGGGTCAACGACTCGACGCTCCAGTACGAGCCAGTGCGTACTACACCTAGACCCTGGCACGGCTAGGATATCCTCATCTTACTTGTGCCAGGTCATTCAGAATACCCGGTGGTGGCAAGGACGAAGCAAGGAAGGGCACCCTGCTAACGGACCGGGATATGAAGATGTGCATGATGCTGTACATAGATGATCAAGCACGCAGACCGCCGCACAAGGAGTACCTAGCAGTGGCGGCCTTCTAACGGGAGTCGAGGAGCATCAGGGATTTCCAGGAGTTGTGACATCAAACGCCCCAGCGTACGCATACTTCCAATGCCAATTTGCCGAATCAATGCCTCAGGGTTGTATCTGGAGCCAAAAGGTGTGGACTGACAAGGCAGAACGGATGCGCTCGGCACCACCCTGGCGGAGGAGCTATGATCCCTTGGCCTGGCACCACAAGTCTAAAACCGGAACAGACATCAAGGTTGGAGTCTTCAGATTGATGACTTAACATACCACATCATCGCCTTTCGATACTGTGCTATGTAATCATGCTCGCGCAGCCGGTACTATTGAAGTACGTAGTCACGGTTGACCAAAGAGTCGCAAGAACATGATTCGGCACGCCCCTTAAGACACAAAGATGATATCCTGTCAGCAGGGATGGTCTAAGGGAGACCGGTGATAAGATTGACACAAACAAATAGTCATTCCACATGAAGAAAGGCGATTGGAGTGGTTGAAACTCGTAGTTGAACTTCATAAGCTCGTTCGTTCTATTGTCATCAGCTCATGCAATATAGGTATCCACTAACTAGGTAAAACAGGCATAGAACGACAATAGTCATTGCGGGTCAGACAAGGCAATTGTCAAACTACTTGCCCCACATTATCAGAGTCGGAAAACATCGATAGATAGGAGAAGCTCCAGTAAATTCATGGGTATCATTATTATTGTCTCATTTCGTCTCACCTCAGTCTTCCGGGGTAGAGATGGAAGCAATCACACATTGTTGACTCCTTGAGCCCCAAGGGTGTTGTTGGATCTTACCAAATCCCGAATAGCCCACCTCCAGCTGTTTTCAAAACCAGCAGGGCTGTGGTTCATCCACTTATCGACTTTGCGTCTCCATTTTTCTTCTTCCGTATGCTGGCGTCTAATAAATTCCGGGCCAACATCAAACTCCTCGGTTATGGGCCACTCATCAGACGAATCCTCGCCGCTCCTGTCGTCCCCGCTAATCGCAGGACTGAAATCATGAAGAACCCCCGGGGCCCTTTTGCCAGCGGCACCGGGTTCCTCTGAATCACCCAAGTTGAGAAATACATCATCTTCGTCTTCGACTGCAACGAGCCCATCTACCCCAGGCTGAGACGGCGCTAATTTGAGCCAGCACATACGTTGTGGATCAAACACCATCCCGCCAACCACCTGTACATTATGCATTGCCCCAACGTTGGTTATCAGGGCGGGGGATGTTTTGGGAGACTTCGAAGCCGTGGCGTCGAAGCCGTGTATCAAGTTTTCATTCCCTTCCCAGCGAAAAGAAACGGGATTATAATGCATACCATTTACGGCTACATAGATGTCAGCGCCCCAGTGTCCGTTACGACTTAGGGAAGAACTTACACTTCCGTTCCTGGACCCCAGTGCCAATCGGTTTAATTAGCTGCGGCCTAGATCCAGAAATAGAGCCGGCTTTCCCCCTTTTGGTTCTTATTAGTCCTGTGGTTGATGGGGTGCGAGAAACATTTTGGGGTTTCCAGTTTGAGCTCAAAGGCGTAAGAGGATTGCCCTCTCGGAATCTTGGAATCGAGGTCATGGATGCGATGCGTTGTTCCCTAGCATTTCTTGACGCGTTCGTATCTCGTGCAAATCTAGGAATAGATGCTTGCTGTTGGGGTGGGGTACTTGTAACAGGAGACTGCTGGATCGGACCTTCAGGTTTCGAAGGCCCGATCTGACAGATGCTCAACCTACTTCTCAAGGATCGTGGTGCCCCACGACCACAGGGTTGTTTCATGAACTTGCTCTCCGTTGCAGTAGATGTAGGTAAGTCGTCAAAAGAAGCCAATTCAGTTCCGTCGCCATAGTTTCGACGACGAGCTGGTCGAGTAAGAGTTCTCTTGGGAGTTGCGCTCGATGTCTCTGATGTTGTGCCGTTAAAATTGCTACCGGAGCCATCGTGGTGGCTCGATCGCGGTAGTTGCACGATGGCGGCCTGAGAGCTGGTTATATCGCTGACGCCATCGGAGCTTCGACGAGTGTACCGGTAACTTTTCACGCTGGCATGGTGAGACTGTTTGTCAGAAGCACCGGCAGGTAAGAAAGGTGCCTGAGATTTGCGAGCTAACATCTTTTTGTCTAGCCCGGCGCGGTCAATGGGAGTCCACAACCGGGAACTTAGGCATGAGCTGCCAACCTGACAATGGGGGCTCGGAACTGAGGTGCTAGCTGTCGGCTGCGGTGCATTGTTCCGCATTGACGGCATTGACCTTTTCGACCTCAATGACTGCTTCCCCGAGACTCGCTCGCCGCCCAAAGCTTCCTTTGAGACCCGCGTCCCCAGTAGGCGTCGGGCTGACGTTAATGGAACTGATGACACCGATTTCGACCCAGTCGATGGAAGACTAGATACGGAGGAGTGAGAAACATGACTTGATCGGCGTGGAGAAGTACGAAACTTGGACAACGGAGCACCGCTCTCAGAAACCGTTTCGAGATGCGTCGAGTGCGTTCGGTCATGTCCAGAAAGGCGAGGAATACGAGTTTTTGGAGATCCCGCGGCGTTTTTAAAGGTTAAGGTGGTTGCTGATCGCCGCGCTGGGCTTCCGAGAGACTCGAGTTTGTATTTGATGTTTGGATTGATAGAAGGCCTCCTGGTACTGAAGGCCTCGCCGTTATCGATGTCAAGACCAGAGAAAAAGTCGTCGCTAGGAGGCTGTTCTTGGCGCCTATCTGGAGGCATACGATGAGGTGCCTCGGCGAGATTCTGGCTGCTCGGATGAGCCAAGCGTACGCCTAAATCTAAAGGTCCTTCAGGAATCTCAAGGCCATCGAGTCCCTCATCTTCGCTTTCGCCTGTCAGGTAACTTGATGCACTTGGGCTTACAACTGAGATGGAGGAGCTAGGATTCGAGCGATGGTTTCGCATAGTGCCACCGAACCGTACACCAATGCTATCCTCGGACCAGTCGACATCGATGTCTTCAGGAGCGGGGCTCAAGGTGCTTGTGGAAGGGTTGCGCAATTGCAGAAGGTCATCTGCCGGTAGATCAAAATCATCCTCAAAATTCTCGGCCGATGTAGTTTCCTTGTCCATGTCTGGGTCGCCAATGATTCTGGGCAATTGTGAAGAAAAGTGCTTGGTCGCTTTAATAGTAGAGACATCCCCATGGCCATCGCAATTTATATAGTCTGAAAAGTCGGTCGAGATAGGAAGCGCGGATGGTTGCAGGGCCACTTGGCTTTTGAAGCAGGGTGAGGCTTTCGTAAGTTCGGTTGAAGTGTATTCAAGGTGCAGAAGCGCCTCTGGGAAAGATGTGTCGTGGAATTGTTTTAGCTCAAGAGCAGCACTGGGGTTTGGGAGATCTAAATCGTCAGACCAATCATCAATGAACTCTCGCTTTGTCTTTTTCCTCCCTAGGCGTTTAATTGTGCCCCCGACAAGAGCTGAACGCGGAACGTTGGTTGGTATAGGAATTCCAGCACTCTTGACAGAACCAATGGCTTCTTCATTCACGAAGTCTTCCTCATCCAAGAGCTGAATCTGCCAGTCTTCCTCTCCACCTGTAGTGGAATCAAGATCGGAGCGAGCGGAGAGGCGCGAAGAGATCGAGTCGCGATGTCCAGATCTGCGGATAGATGAATTCGTTACAGACGTGGTGGTTGAAGCAGCACGGAGGTGGATGTCCTCATTACATTGTAGCTCATCGTCATCATCCCAGCACTCAATCGCCCCCTCACTATGCTGACGTACATCGAGTGTAGTTGGCGCCATGCTTGCTCGCTTGACCGCGCTATGAGATATGATACGTGCTCATAGGAGAGGTAAATACTCAGAATCGTGAATCGAGGTTGTCTGCTTCAAAAGCTCTGATACTGGTAGGAGGGCGTGGTATAGAATAGAACGTCATACCGTGCTGCAGTTAGATATTTCGATTTTCGCGATGTCGAAGGCTTGATTAGGCGTGCGTATAGTTTTGATTTGAGCTAAGCGACGGTGGTTTAACTGCCAGCGGCGTGTATCTTATAGTGTATGGTCAGTATGTATCCGTAAGTAAAGGGAGAACTGGGTTTAAGCTACCATGGACGGGTATCATGAGACCTCAGACAGACGGTATGACATTGGAAGTACGTAGGTGAAGGTTGACGGCGTGGGGGACTGAGGAGCATGAGATAAGGGTGACAAGACTCGCGCGAGAACTCGTGAGTTGTGACAATATCAATGGTGGCTGGTGTAATTCCTTCAGGAGGAAAAGAGCACTACAGTCACAGATGCCAACTACCCAAGCATCCACGTGGAGTCATATGAGATCGTGCTATTCATGTCGATTACTGTGACAGCAAAAATAGATTAACAAACGCAAAATTGAGGAAGGTGTGTTCAGGTACGGCGGAGTACAGTGAGAGAGGGAGTTGCAAGGGAGACTGGCACTGCTGTTAAAATGTGGATGCTGCGGCGTTGCGGCGGCGCTTCATCCACTAGTTCTGCTACTCTGTCCGAGCAACCGGCCCCTTAGTCCAAATACTCCTGAATAATAATGCATCATCCAGATTAGAGAATAGAGACGCATCCGATTGAGATGTCTTACTACTTGCATCAGCCTCATCGGTTGGCTGTCTGACGTAAAGAGCACAAAGTACTGTCGCAAGCAGACCATGGAGCTTAGATTGGCATAACTGCTGTCGTTTTTGAAAAAAAGATGGCTTCCGGCACAGCCATCAGACACTACAGGCACGTGGCCACAGAAATAGTTTAGCTGTTATCATGATGCTCTGTTTTTAATAATACTCCGGAGTACGGAGTACGGAGTGTGAGTACGGAGTCCACACTGTAGGGTGCAGTTATTCTGACAAAGGTTGAACTAATTTAGTGGTAAATATTGGCGCAGGAGAACTCCTGCTGGTATACAGATTTATATTAAACTTAGTATAAAAAATAATATACCTATATTTTCTACTAAAATTCTCTAAGTTAAACTTTAAGAGTTAGTTAGTTAATTAGTT
>RHLP01000660.1:0-26991 GCA_003719405.1 Aspergillus incahuasiensis
CCATCATCCCAGCCCCCAACCACCACAGCCCACCAACCTTCTCCTGAAAGATAATCATGCCCAGCAGCGCCGTAACCAGAAAGTTTGCCGACGTATTCGTGATGGACACCTTGGTCGTGGACGGCCCGGCAGTCAACGCGCGCGTGAAAAGCGCCCACATGATCACGTTGCAGAGCACATTGAGGCCAAGACAAAGCTGATTGCTTCATCAGTACTACTCCCAGGGTGTTTATAGCATGTAGGGTTGAGAAAAGGAAACAGGTAAAGAATGCTACTCACCCCTCTGACAATCAGCATGAAAACGGGGTGTCCGTCAGCGCCGCCGACCGCGCCAAAGAGCGACAGGACTGCATTGACGAAGCCCGTTGTCTGCTCGTCCGTTGTTCTGTTCATGGTGTCAGCGTCGTGTCTATAATGCAAATAGATTGGGGTTATATACAGCTTCGCGAAGAGGCCGTTCAATGCGGCGAATGCGCCGGAGGCGATGGCGAGGAGGATCCAGCGCGGCTTCGGCTGAAGCTGTGATTGAGGTTGCGGTACTGGCTGAGTCATTTTCGTCTCTGTTGTCGCGCTGTATAGTATTAATACGGAGGATTGAGTATCTTGTTCGAGCGCCTAGTAGGATGTTGAAGGTTGGTACGTGCGTAGTTGGGGATGGGCTTATGCCAAGTATCGCGGTTCTAGCTGTGCTCTCCTAGGTACATACAGCGCCGATCGTTGTACCTATAATTCACTTCAAATACACATTGCTGCATACCACAGCGATATCTCATTTACACTTCCTGGTCTATATAAAACTCTAAGGCGAAAGCCGCTCGATCCGCCAGTTATACGACGACTCATCGTTCCCATGGGTCCTCACATACCGAAACCGATCATGCAGTCGACTACGCCGGCCCTGCCAGAACTCTACCGACTCCGGGATCAAACGCACGCCTCCCCAGAAAGGTGGGAGAGGGATTTCCTTGGTATCGGCGAAGCGCGCCTCCATCTCCTGCACCCGCTTCTCGAGCAACTTGCGCCCGTCATCAATATCCGTTTCGTTCACGTCATGCGGAATCTCAGGGTATACGATTGAGCTCGAGTCCTCGCCGGGCCCAAAGCTCTTGCGGCGCCGACTCACAAGACTGTCGGGCTCAGCGGACCAAAGCACCTTGCTCTGCCAGCTAGCCCAAGCGCCGATCTGGCTTCCGCGCTCTCGCGTTCGCCAGTACATCTTACTCTCCTCGCGAGTCAGCGGCTCAACCATGCCTTCAATCCTAACTTGGCGCTCCAACATCGACCAGCAGAATGTCAACGCAGCCCACTTGTTTCCTTGCTGCTCCAGCTGTAGGTCTTGGACGAGCGGCTCGTCCACCCCGGAAGGCATGCCATCAGGGACGTTACACTCGCTGTGCTCACCAGCACCCAGGCCGAATACATGTCCGCCTTTCCCCTCCCGACTCCCCCAATTGCTGTATACCGTCCAGCCTCTCTCGTCGAGCTCCTTGAGGTATACGACGCGGGCACTCACGCGTCCCGACGGTAGTGATGCGGTGGCTAGTGTGCACGTCTCCGGTGAGGACGAAAGCTCTAACCGGGGATCACGAAACCACGCATGGAACTGGTAGAGCGGGTTCGTCGGGTGTAGTTGGGAGATGGTGAGTGGGGGATTGCGCACGAACTGGTGGGCGCGCGCGGGATGCGACAGGACTTTGCTATCCAGCGCCGTGTTGGGAGTCATTGTTTCCGATCGGAGGGCTTCTGCGACAACGCGCGCGGGGAGAGCGGACGCTGGAATGAGGGGTTCTTCGGAGGGGATCGTTTCAATCTCTGAGGTTGCTTTGATATCGCCTGGGGCAACTGCGGGTGAGCAGGTCAGTATGAAGAAAAGAGATAATATGTGTATAGCCGAAGATGCGTACATATTAGCTTCTTTGGCCGTTTGTGCTGCGGATCGGAAGAGTTCATGGCGGAAAGATGGAGCCGGGTGGTGTGGTAACTGCGGCGAGGTTGAAATGGATGTAGCAGAGATCGGACTGGAATGGACAGACGATAATGACTCATGAAATAAGAGCAAGCGAGGCAGACTGAGTGAGTAGTATGAGTCTAGAATGATCATGGGAAATACTGTACAGCAGAGTGGGATGATGTTGGAGAGACAAAGTGGGGGTCGCGGAGATTCCGTCATGACGCATAGCGCACTCCAGACTGCACAAGTAACAACTAACAACACTACGCGCTCGAAAAGCCCCATCAATCAATTTTAAGATCGTCAAGTGTCATTTATCATTGACTTGAGAGTTGAGAGTCTCTATCGAACAAAGGAGCAACAATGAACAAAGGGAAAAAAATGAAACACCCGAGCCCAAATGGTGGTATAGATACAATATGCCGAAACTCCGTCCTCGCTGAATGCAATATGTCCAAATAAATACGTAGAGCTCTTGGCAATCAAGTGCCTCCCAATGTCTATGCAGTCATTGTCGGGCTGGAGAGCTAGAGAAAACCGGGTCCAGCCCTGTATGAATGCGATCATATCCCAGTCATCGACTTTTGGATGTAAAGAAAAAGAGGCAACTTTTATCGTCAAGGAACTGAACAGCCGCCTTAGAGGGTGGCTGTGACTGCACCATTACCCACAAGATCCGCAATCTTGTGAGCCACGGCCGTGGGATACCCGCGAGAGAGCATCTCCTGCACCGTGCGAGAAGCGCTCGCATGGTCGTCGGCGGCCAGGAACGCACGAGTCATTGCCTCATACGTACTTGGTTCCCGCTTTTCAATCCCGACACTGTTGTAGATGGCCTGGGCCTTCTGGACGTTTCCTTCAGCGGCCCATCCATGGATGAGGGTGTTGGCAATGTAGGCGGTCATTTCCACCCTACGCTTAGCCATATCCTCGACAATCGCTTCAGTCTGAGCGACCTGGTGGTTGGCAACCATGGATTCAAGAAGGGCTTGGTACAAGCAAGGTTGCACGCGAACCTTGGTGTTCGACACGGCTATTTTGAACACGTTGTGTGAGGCTTCCATATCCCGCATCACGCAACCCTTAGCATGTATAAGCGATGCGTAGTGTACGGCCTCGGGCTCCTGCCCCGACGCCTTGACAGTCTCAAGCACCTTTTCCGCAGCTTCCATGTCGATGGGCTCTAGAGACGCATGAGCATCAATCAGCAGCTTGTAGGTATGCATGGTCGGCTTGATGTTGCGGCTGAGCATGCGCTCGTAGTAGGCCAGAACCTTGGTGCGGTCGCGTTTGGTGTTGAGGAAGTACTGGATCATGGAGTTGTAAGGTGCGGGTCGAGGCTTGTAGTTAGGCATGGATTCCATCTCTTTAAACATCTCCTCGGCAAAGCGCTCGTCGCTAACACGGCAAAGGGCGTTGACAATAGTTCCGTAAGTGACACTGGTGGGACGAACGTTGTTGGCACGCATCTCCGCAAAGTACTGAAGGCAATCATCAATACGACGGGCTTTGCCGAGCTTGCCAATAAGAGCATTGTACAAGAACGAGGTTGGTTCAACACCCTCGGCAACAGCACGGTGGAAGATCTTCAACGCTTCAGTAGCCTCGTCGAAGGTCTTGGTGGATTCCTTCAAGGTAGTAATGTACAAGCCAAATGTGTTCGCAGACGGGGCAGAGCCCAATTCAGAGAGCTCGTGGTGGTACTTGGCAGCAAGGCCACGGTCACCCAGTGTCAAGCAAGCGGCAACCATGGAATCGAGGATTGAGGTCCAGCCATACTTGACAGCCTTGTATTGAGGCAAAAGGGGGACATCACGTCTCGCCATGCTCAAGACCTCATGCACCAGATCGACGCGGTTGCTCTTGGCGGCAGCGGCGATGAGTTTAGCATAGGTGATGTAGCGAGGGTGTCGACCAGCGCGGCGCATGTTGCGGAGTCTGTTAAGAGCCTCGTTGAGATGGGCCTCGGGCCGACCGTGGGTGCTTTCGAGTCCGTCGGAAATTACGGCCGATCCCTTGAAGTCGGTGGCATATGCGTAAGGATCAAATGAGTCCTCGCTCGGAGCTGAGCTCATACTGGACAGCTCAGACACAGGGGTATGCGGACCAGAGAGGAAGCTTGACGGGCTAGAGGTCAAGCCCAGGTTGCTGTGCCATCGGCTGACCATGTCGGGCTGACTGGTGAAGAGCTTGTTCACGGCTTGGTCGACGAGATTGACGGTAGTGGAATCCATAGCAAGCCCTGTGGCTAGAGCAATGTCCAGCATATGGGAGAATCGAATGGGGTGGGCGGCATCAAACGACATGGCGCTATTGTTGACCAAGATTCCAGCCTGAACTTGGAGAGCGAGGACAAGGTCACGTGGACTGAGTTGGGAAATCTCGAGGGGTCCGAGGAAGGCAACAGCGTGCTGGGCAACAGGTGAAATGAGGCCGCCATTCTCTATCATCAACCATAGAAGGGACATCGAGGCTTGAGGTGAAAGGATAGCAGCACCCTGGACAAGAACGCGGCTAAGCAGGTGAATACTCTCGTTGATCTGCTCACGAACAGAGTTTGAAGAAAGTGCGTTGGAAGAGCGAATGCGAGCAAACATATTCCTTGCCTCGATAAGAGATTCATCGGTGCGACCACTCTTCAGAAGAGCGACTGCATACATCACAGTCGGCTGTACCATATCCGGCGTTGCCTGACCCACAGTGCTTAGCATTAGCCACAAGGACCGAGCAGCTGATACATTGCCATCACGGACGTGGAGAGCCAGCATTGAGACAGCAGGCTTCTGTCGCGTCTCCACGTCCTTGGGGAGAAGATCGTATGCTTCGGAAGCGATCTTCAGCTTGCCGGAATCGGCCGCCGCTATGCAGATCTGAGACATGGCCTGATCAAGGGCCCCATCGTGCAACCGGGCCGTTGCCTGCTCAAGCGCCTTTGCATGATCACCCAATTTAAGGGCGTGTTGTACAAGAGCATCATAAATGATAACAGACTCTAGCGCCTCTTGTCGTGTTTCACGGTTCTCAGTCACTTCGTCAAACGAAGAGCGGATCCGCTCAAGGAAGCGCATCGCATTTTCCTCCTTGCCACATGTGATGTATGCCTTGATTAAAGCAGCGTAAACCTGACCATCCAATCGCTGGATGATGCAGAATGTGCCATTGTCGTCAGACATTGCGAGCGATCTGTATTCGTTGTAGCACTCAACAGCACTCATTAACTCGCCCGCTGAGGCGAAGGCGTCGATCATTGAAGGAAAGATGGAGGCGTGAGGGGTCACTTTGTGAGACTCCATGTGCGCATAAACGCGGACCATCGCGTCAACCTTGCCAACAGTGGCGCATGCACTAATCAGATAGCGGTAGGTATCAAGGGGAAAGACGAGATCTGCATGTCGGGCGGCAGCGGTTTCGAATAGTTTCAAGGCAATTGCAAGAGATTCATCCTCGGCAAGAATGGTCTTTTCAAGCTCACTTGAGTGCAGCATGAACTTTCCAGGCTCTTCCATTCCTCCAAATCGAATCCGCTCTTG
This sequence comes from Aspergillus incahuasiensis, assembly GCA_003719405.1. Lineage (NCBI taxonomy): Eukaryota > Fungi > Ascomycota > Eurotiomycetes > Eurotiales > Aspergillaceae > Aspergillus > Aspergillus incahuasiensis. Next base: position 5,482 of record RHLP01000660.1, read on the forward strand.
TTCCAGCACCTGCATAGCCTTCATAGCGTCGTGGGCACGCATAACGAAGAGCTGAACCAGCATTCGGTAGGTTTGTTCATCGGGAATTACCCTACGACGAAGCATATCCGAGTAAACATCGAGCGCCTTCGGTATCGCCTGCGATCGATCATCGTGAAGTTCGATGGCCGAGTCCAACAGAGCATTGTAGGCGCCAACAGTCGGGGTAAGGCCGTCCTTGAGAAGAGCTGCAAAGGCGCCGGGAATGTCTGCATACTTCTTGTCGGATGCAAGTTGCACGATCCGCTCCGAAGCAAGTCGAGACTCCTCCGTAACGAAATCGCCCACAGCAGCTACATCCTCCGGTAGATCCGGGAACGCCTCGGTAGCCGAGGCATCGTGCGCCTCGGATGCTTCCTCCGCCTGCGCCTGTTCCTCTTGTATTTGAATCTCCCGGGCTACCGCCTCTTCGACCTTCGCGCTAACATCGGCATTGGCAGAAGCCTGGGTGAGATGGGGGGAATGGTTGAGATCGGAACGAGCGGAGGCAGACAAGTCTCTTTCGTTCTGAAGTCTGCCCGCTTCTTCCTCTGTGACTGGTTTCCAGCCAAGTCCCCGTTTCAACTGCAACTGCTTCCAGTCGCTGTCATCGCCGGTCTGCTGAGCTTGCTGCCACGCCGCATAATACGCAGCTAAGCCAGCATCTCCGCCGCCCGAACCACCTTGACTGGCCTTTGCGCCAGCGCCGGAGGAACTCGACGGTTGAAATACATGTTGTAGCTGTGTGGTGCGGGAGAACTTCGCGGGATTCGCAACGGTAAGATGGTTGAGTGTTGTCGACGACGCGTAGGACTGCGAGGCGGCGACTACTGATTGAGCATAGCCGTGAGTGAAGGCTTTGGTGAAACTCTGGCGCGCGATGTGGGTAAACGGCTTGAAGACCATTTATCTTGCGGGGGACCTCTTCATCAATGGGAAGAGGCAACACTGGGGTTGTTAGAGACTCGATCTGGCTTGATTCGGACTTTGATGGAAAGTGTACCTTATAATCCTGAGAAAGATGGTAGTGCAGGTTCATTTGACGACGGGGTCGCCAAAGGAACGCGCGAGGGAAAAGAAGGGGGGATTATGGGGGTGAGAAAGAGAGACAATGATGTCTTTACGGCGACAGAAAAAAAGATTGATGGATTATGGCGAAGGGACCGGGAACAAGGGATATTTTATGAGAAGGAGAAAGGGAACTGGACAGTGGTGAGTGGTCGCGTTGGCTCGGCCCAAAACAGACTAGTGCGGGATCTACTAGGTAAGAGTTTCCAGAATTCGACCCTGTCCTTTTGCACGGCCAATAATCGCCTCAATTCTCGAGCACAATCCTTCGCAGGAAAACTTAATGTGATCCAGGGATGCGATATCAAATTCCGGTTTCAGAGCGGACTCCTCCTTTCCCTCGACATGCATCATCTATTCGTCTTGCAGGAAATCTATCACGTTGCCCTGCATGAGAAAATTCTGCGTATACAAGCTGATTCCTAATCAGGACGTCACTGCTTGTTGATCGGAAGCTCAAGGGATTTGGGTCAGGTGGCTGCTCAGCCCCAGGTTTCCAGCAAGGCCAATCGGCAGGCGACTCGAGCTGGAGCCTTAAGGAAGATTCAGGAGCCGGATCTCTGGGTTCCTAGGAGCGTTGACTGTCTGACTCACGGCAGTTCCGGCTCTTTTTCTCGTGCTTTTCTTCCGCCGGACTTTGGCCAGCTGGCCCCGTCCTATCACCGATGCCCGGATCCCCGATATCCGAATTCACGGAGAATGCGAATCGCCGATTGCTGCCTGCCGCTTTGAATAATAATAATAACAATATGCCTGAGGTTCAATTCGCCATGGACTTTGAAGAGCCTCGACTTTCAACTGTCGAGTAAGCGGAATCGGAACTTTCGCTCAGTATCACACTCGCCCACGTCAGTGGCACCGCTGTTTTGCTATCTTGAAGCCAACCGCCGTCTGCACTACTTGGTAGTCGATTAACTATCACTCAACTGCCGCGTGGACATGCGTACGGCCGAATTGGGGCCTAATACGGAGTAGTTTAGCTACAATGATAATATAGCCTACAAAGCGAATGCCAGCAAGCAAAAGGAGCTATTCGACCGAGTTGTTTTTCTGTGGAACGCGGAGGACTCCGCAGAGACTTCCCATTGTATATCGTATGATGAGCTCGACAAGGAAGTTCTTCCCACCCTGCCCCTGCGATGGTGCGCAAGCAATATATCCTCGGCTGAGTGGAACGCGGGCAAGGAATTTTTTTCGTAGTACTTTTATCTTTATCTCAGTTTCAGCTATACGGAGTACTGCGTAGATCATACTGGCTCCGGACTAACAATTACTCCTTGTGCAACGATCTTGGGTTCATCCTCTCCAGGCACACACTAGCCACATTCGTCAGCTCCAGCCACAGTACGGCGGGCACTTGAAGATGGTCAGTCGATCATCAAAACATTCAAGATGACCGACCATTATTGCCAGAGATCACCTTGATATATGTGACTTCAAAGTTCCCTATTCACCGCTTCCTAAATACTTACTCCTCTTCCGCTCCCCGGTCCGGTTCCTCGCGTTAAGTGGCTGCCAGCACAAAGCACGCGGGGTCCAGTATTTTCGACAGCGACTGCAACACTGATTTGTATGGTACCTGCTCGCCGGATCGTATCTGCATACTGTTTCTGCTTGCTAACCCCAGTCTTACATTGTAGTTAAACCCCCCAGGTCTTCGAGCAATTTGCGTGAGGAAGCCTTTGACCCAGGAAACAACAGAGCCCCTCGCCATGTCCTACAAATCCTCAGCCACCACGGCCGTGTCCTCCCCCGGAAAGGTGTTGCTTACTGGTGGATACCTCGTTCTGGACCGGAATCACACAGGCACAGTCTTTGCCCTCGACGCTCGGATTCACGTCGTTGTGGAACAACTCCGAAAAGGGCAGAAAGTACAAAACGGAAGCACTGAGGCTGGGAAAGATAGGGAGGACCTGATTGTTGTTCGCTCACCCCAGTTTGTTGGTGCGGCATGGGAATACGGCATTCAGCGTGCTGAAAATGGAGGTGGAATCAAAGTCGTACAAAAGAATAATGGGTGAGGCTCTTTGACTTTGTAAACTGGAGATTGCTAACCATGTTAGACGTGCCAATCCATTTGTCGAGACCTCGCTGAACTACGCTTTGACATATATCAGCTATGTGGCTGATTCGAAGGATTTTGGTTCACTGTCCATCACCATCCTTGCTGATAACGACTACTACTCGGAGACGGCGTTTTCGAGGGCTTCGAGTCGCAAGGCTGGGGAGTTTGTAAACTTTGGCGTTCCGCTCCATGAGGCGCACAAAACTGGTCTTGGCTCTTCCGCGGCCCTGGTCACTTCGCTGGTCTCCGCATTGGTGATCCACCGTACCATGCAGCCTGATGATCTCGGTGCGGCGCGTGATAAATTGCATAATCTGGCACAGGCCGCTCATTGTGCTGCTCAAGGAAAGGTTGGGTCTGGCTTTGACGTTGCTGCCGCTGTCTATGGTTCTTGCCTTTACCGCAGGTTCTCGCCATCTATCCTAGAATCCATTGGTGATGCGGGTAGCCCTGGGTTTGATGAAAGATTGTTCAAGGTCGTTGAAGATGCTGACCCAGAGCACCCCTGGGACACGGAGTGTCTGGACTTTGGCATGACTCTCCCTCGCGGTATGCAAATGGTTCTCTGCGACGTCGAATGCGGTTCTCAAACTCCGTCCATGGTCAAGAAGGTCTTGGAGTGGCGAAAGCAAAACAAGCAGGAGGCCGACCTTCTCTGGGATGCTCTCCAGTCGAACAACGAGCGGCTTGTCCTCGAATTTAAGCAGTTGTCTCAGAGCCCAGAAAAAGGATTTGATGAAGTCCGCAGTTTGATCCAGCGATCCCGCAGTCATATCCGCAGCATGACCACCAAGTCTGACGTCCCCATTGAGCCCAAAGTGCAAACGGAGCTGCTCGATGCCATTTCCGACGTTGACGGTGTGGTGGGCGGTGTTGTCCCTGGCGCAGGCGGTTACGATGCTCTCGCAGTCTTGATTCGGGACGAGCCGGAGGTAATCGATCGTTTGAGGCAACTCTTCGAGAATTGGGAGAGCAAGGTGGGAGATGACTTTGGGGGCAAGAATGGCAAGGTTCGCCTGCTCGGTGTGCGTCACGGGTCCCTCGGTCTGGAAAATGAGACGGTGGAGCAGTATCGTGTGTGGCTGTAGTGCTTAGGTTTACAGCGTTCTTTATCTCGGGATTTTTTTACGGGCAACGACTCCTTACGATGTGCATGTTGAGCGTGACGAGCATGTTAATAATCAACAAATACCTAATTCTCTCAAAAGTATTAGAGAAATGATATGTTTGTCGGTATTTTGGACAAGTCATCGCTAGTTTACATGATTGGAGCGCATGTGGGTTTTGGTTGTTGAATATACATCCATGATATATATTATTTAGTACTCCGTGAGTTATCAAGAATATCTACTCCGAACCATTTATCTGCTTGGGATACCCATTCAAGATAACCGGACCCAATTAGTATCGTCCGTGTCCTATCTGGAATTACTGCGCAATCGAACTACTTCAGAACCTAGAGACTTAAAACAATCTACTCGGACTACTTATAAGCACCAATCTTAGAAGCTCGACACTGTCCTAGCCACGGTTGACATTGAAAACACGCGGCCACGGTGCTTCTTTACCGATTACTGCAGGTTTAGGATTCTCCGTTCAATGTGTCTTGATTAGGGTTGTTATCAAACAACCCCTGAGAGGCGCGTCTCTGGGCAATACTATGCCAGATTGTCCTTTTTCTTTCATTTTGGCATACCGCAGCACCTGTGAGTGGCTCCTATAATATGTAGATTATGCGCTCACCCCTAAGGAATGGAGAATTATAGAAAAATATTATGGTCAGCGCAGTCCAATAGCTGCAATTGTTCTGCGTAGTGTCTAAGATAAAAAGCGATAGTAATACACAGTCATATACGGACTTGGTTGATACAGATTATATGCAGGCGGTTCTGGATCACTTTGATCGAACCAAAGCGACAATTAGACCCATCATAGCAGCGCCGGCTGCAGCACTGCCGGCAGCAAATATAGAGATGTCGCGTTGTGTGAGAGTGACAGGGCTCTCGCTGACAAGGTCATGTGCGTATTGACGCCAAGAGTCAACGGACATGGTGGATGGGAACTGTGGTAAAGGAGAGCTGTAGGATCCCGCGACGCCGCTTGCCGTGTACTCCGGAGGATGTTCTGAAACAATTGTGGTTGGTGTGGTGGTATCAGTGACCGTATCGGGGGTTTCTTCAGGGGTAACACTGTCTGTAGTAGACGAGATGTCAGATACAGAAGCTTCTGAAACAGAAGCTGGGGCTTCTGGAGAGGCAGCGGTTTCAGCAGCTGGTATAGGCTGGGCGTGAACGAGAATCTTCTCCTTCTCGATAGCCTCGAGAACCTTCTCCTCGAATCCCTTGACGAGTCTCTTCCGTCGCCAGGGCTCAACGGCTACCTGGAAGATCAGAAAGAGGAGGACATTTACTCCCATCAGCCCCCAAGTACCCCATGTGCTCATGCGGCGGATTTTGTCGGACCAGACTTGCTCCTCATGGTAGCGCGACAATATGCTTTTTGTAAGGCTCGCGGCAGCCTCTTCCGACTCGCGCTCAGCCGCGGATAGGGCTTCCTGGGTTTCATTTTCGGCAACCTCGTTTGTATGGTCGTTGCGGTATAGGTGTGTAAATCGTTCGAGGTCTGCCGGCGACCAGGCATGTTTACGCTGCAGTAACTCGTTGACTTCACGCTGCGAAGTCGAACGTCGGTTTATGGCGGCCGCGTAGGCGTCTTTCGCAGCTCGGACTTGGAGGCGAGCGGCTCGCAGACGTTCCTCTAGCAAGGTGTTAGCAGGAACTGGGCACACAAGACTAGACTAAGGACTAACCTTGTTCCTGAATACTCCTCTTCAGAGCCTCAATTGAAGAATATCCGGTCAGGTCGTTCAGCCGCTGGCCCGCTACAAACACATTCGACTGTACATTGTCCATCAACGTGGTGAACTGCTTAGAGAGCTGTGACCGATGGCTCTCTAGATATGAAGGAAGACCCCCTGCCTCTGTAGATTTGGATCCGGTCTTTTCCTTCCCTTCCTGACCCTGCGTATGTACCGTGTCCGCGGCCTGCGGAGTTCCCTGCACCCCCGCATCTGTCTCTGCTTGAGTGTTGTGCAGCGCAGTCTCCGGAGCACCCAAGGCGATTACTTCGTCTTTTGACTTATTACCAGGCTTTGCATCTGTCGACTTCTTGATTTCATCCGATAGGAGGGCGGGTTGCGAGCGAAACTGGCATCGCAGGCAGACTGAGAAGTTTCTCTGTGCATCTCCCGGGTAATCAAGAGCTTTGGGGGTAGGAGCTGGAGGAATCGGCGACCGTCTGGAAAGGGATGTTCTTGATATATTCAGGCTCGTTCGTAGAGATTGTCTGAGTAGGCCTGGCATGGATTGCATGGTGACTGCGAGGTCGCAGAGACCGTCCGTTTGTTGTAGGTGGAGGAGTTCCCAGCTTGGCGGAGAAAGGCCGGGCGGCTGTTCGGGAAGCGCCTCGGCTGAAGGGCCACCGCAAACCACCACTCGTACATGATTGTTGCGCAGATGGGGTAGAATATAAGAATACGCAGATTATACTGCGATACTGGTGTAGTTCTACATGAGAGTTCATAGTGTGCAGCGGGTTATCGCATATAAATGAATACATTAGACTAGTCATACAAACAAAGCTTAAAGCACGACAGGGCTCAAGGATCGGTGGTCAGTGGTAGTAGGAAACAGCCACAAAGCTAGCTCATAGCAAATCATAATGCTCGTCAGTAGAGGTACGTTCAAAGGTCATAGGTCCGGGAGGCATGGGTATCTAAGTGCGGACGCGCGTAAAGATTTATCGATTGGTGACCATGGTCTAATCGTGGTTCTGCACTTTGTGATCTCCCTTGACAGCTTCAGCGTAGGTAGGAGGGCTGGTGTCTTCGTTTCCCTGGCTGCTGCTTCCAGCTGCACCATCTTGCCCGTGTTGAGGCTTGGAGGCAGGTTGTCGAGACTGTGACTGGGCATCTGAGGAGTGTTGAGGAGGCATAGTGCCATATCCTCTTTGAGAACGATTCGGGGCAGACTCATGAGAGACGTAGTAGTATGTTACGTGTCCATTCTCGACGTCGCCTCTCCGGTTGGGGACTGGCTCGTATGATGGGTCGTCGTAGTCCGGCTCAGGGTTCTTGAGGATGATGTACCACGCGTGAAGGAGGCCGGGAACGTAGCCAAGACAGCAAAGTGCGATATTAATGATGGAGTCGGCCGTGCAGACACCTAGTTTGATCCAGACTGGGCGCGGATTAGCAGGAGATACGAGCGTCGAACTGGCTGCCAACTTACCGGACACGGGTGGGAAGAAGATCGCCAGAATGGCAAGGAACATGTCGGAGCCGCACATGGTTACGAGTCCACAGATTTCGCAAAATTCAGAGAGTTAGCAGAGTTCTAGGGGGAGAAATTGGATGCTGGGTTTTTGTCTTCGATGAGTTTGAGGACAAAGCGCGAGGGGTGCTACAAATGACGATGCCTACGAAGTAGCGTCAGCCACAGTCGGGTCAGATGAGGTTACGTCACGTGCCCCAGACTGTTGTGGCGCACCACGCCACTAACTGGAGCGGAAGCAACCTCGGAAAGTTCCATCCGACAGGAGCTTGACCCGACGCGGAAGACTTAGAACGACCAAGGCCACTCTCGAGTCTCAACGGGTGTAGACTGTAGTGTAGCAGGCTGATACGTGGGTGCAAGTGGTGTCAAGTAATGTCAACACAAAGGGAACAGCCAAGAGAATCCTGTCACACACATGGATGTACGTGACCATCAATTTTAGCCTGCTAGCCCTAAGAATAGGTAAAGACTGCCACTTCCGTTGACCAAGACGCACAACCCTCGTGTCCGTATGTAGTCAAGCAATTATCACGGTCTACCCGTTCATGTACCCATGGTAAAAACCATATTCCAACTAATGGGAGGGGGATCCTTTAGCACGCTAAGATGATGAGGAAAGACGGTGGGATCGGAAATGAAAGTAAAGGTGTTAGCTTTCGATAGCTAGCTAGGCCTTTCCTCCTAATTATCCAAGACTGGTAGCAAACCAGACTGTTCTAGAGTAGCTCGCACCGCGGCAAGCCTCATAGCTGCTACTCTCTGGTATTGCAGCGCTTCCAAACATTGCATCCCATTGTGAATGGCTTGCCATACCAGCGAAGCAGACTGTTTCCCTTCCCAAATTCCGTAGTACATTAACGTTATGCAGGCAGATTCGAGGAAAAATGAGTTCATGGGGAGGCTCTGCACATAAAGTCACCTGTCAGGTCAAGATCATAGCATAATAGGGCAGAAAAGTACTTGCCTTGGCCACGGACGAATCAGGGCCCTGGCATACCCCTACTAATGTGGATATGATCTTTGTTGCGGCAGTGAGGATGTGTTCGCGGATCGTTGAAAGTCTTGGATCTTCATCTTCACCACTCTGCTCCCGATAATTTGGACTCGTAGACATGGGTGTGCCTGATGATGGGTCTTGTAAGTCCTCCATCACCGTCTGATTGTTCTTCTCGGTCTCCTTCTTTTCTTTCGATACACTTGTATACCCTATGTACAGGGGAAACGGCCTGAAGTTCGTTAATATAGCGTACTGATGCACTAACAGATTTTGGTCAGCTTGTCTTGGACGCGGTCACCACCCGAAGGAGCCCACGTACAAACTATGTGAAGCCCCATCGCCTCATCAACACCGCTAGGACAGTTCGGGTTCGCATGTGCAAAACGCAGAGCCGATTCGTTCTCATCCCAGAAAGTCACGAGCTGGTTGTAAATTGCCAAGACTGACTCGCAGAGTCTATCAAAGCTTGTATCAAGGTGATTCTGTAAGCGTAGAGTCTCATTCATGATGCTGAATTCACCTGAAGTAAACTTGGTTGCGGGGGAAGAGTTGCCGTCCTCGTCGGGCGGAAGGCGAAGGGTTGGGGCGAGAAAGCATGGTCGGCCAACGGCTATGCAGATGTGACTAGGAGGACAAATGGTTACCAGAAGAGCCAGGTAGTAGGAGCATGAGTGACACTAACCTCTCAATGGAAAGTAAAATTCGAAGAAGTCTTTTAACATCTGGGCTCTGAAATTGGGGGTCAAGATGGTAACCCGCTGTATATATCATCCCCTGTGTTTGGGCCAGTGTCTCATATGCTTTGTCGAAGCTGCCAATTTCGCTGTAATACTGCATGTAAAGGGAGAAACTAGTCAGGTCTCCGGTTATTTGTACGAAAGACTTATCCTAAGGGTGTCCAACTGCAACTTCATCATTTCAGCCTGAGTGAGATTTCCACATCCAAATCCGGCCGTACTAGAGTCGAAGAGCTTGCTTTCCATTACCAGCATTTCAGAGAGCTCGCCGTGCATCGTCGATAAAGAGTCCATAGCAAGATGATAAAGCAATACGGGGTAGAATGCAGGAGGTAGGTCATTTTGGCTGAATGCACTGCGAGATAGTTGGAGGATGGTCTTTAGTTGGGTGGGTCGGAGACTGTAAAGGGAGTGTACCCCATGCGGTATCTATGTACCTGCTTAGAAAGAACTCGAGTAGCTCGCTTGGAAAGGTTGTTAAGCCGAGCGGAGGCGTCAAGACCTGTGGAGCCAAGACGGAGAGAGCATTGTGGAGTGCAAAAAGGTGATAATTGAATGCCTGGAGTGAGAGATTGCTGTTGACTACATTGGTACTTGTAGAGTCTGAGTCTGGGCCTGGGCCTTTGGAGGCAATAGCATGCAAAACGGCCACGCTCGATGTTGGACCGTATACCGCCGCCCTAGAATTACCGACCCCGAATATCCGGCACTGAACACGAACTGACCTAAGGACGCTTTGTAGAAGCACACTCGGGGCATTCTTGTCGCTTTGGCCATGGTCATTAGATCTTCGCGGCTGTTGCAGACGCTGGCGCTGTCTTGCAGTTTGCCGCACTACGCAGGGCAGAGATAGCCGTGAGCATCGTTCGCAAGGGGATTTCCCGCTGCATCGGATTTTCTGCAGCCTGCAGCCTTCGCAGGCCTTGTTGATATGTCGTCGAGGCTGTTGGCTTGGCTCCATATGGTTTGAGTCCGTCACGATTTTTGGGAAAGCACTGAGCGGGAACCTTGGGGCGAAGGATCACTAAATACTACAACCAAACGAGGAGAAGCTGGGGTCAGTACCCCGCAGTGTTAGAGACTTAATAACCACTTTGATTGAGAGCCATAACACTGCCTAAATATCTAGCTACATCACCTGCTGCTGCGCATAGTACGTGAAGTACACGGGCTCTAAAATTCCAATTTCTTGTGGTTCTAACGACCCATACAGGTCAGGCCATGTCTTTCTAAGCTTGTTCCACAGCGTCGTTGCAACCGTCACCTCAATATATGTGGTGCTGAAGTTCGCTCTGTGCTTCTGATTAATTGGAACAGGCACAACTTGCCGTTCTCTCCATTGCGGATATAATGAGTTACGTCTAGAGGAGCGGATCCAAACCAGTCAACTCCAGGGACGACCTGACCATTGACCTTAAGACCCCACGATCCGCCGACGTCGCCAAAATGGATATAGATCCGCAGTTCTGTCTGGTCCTGCCGGTTTGTTAGATTGACTGCCGTCCGGTAGACTCCCACGCCGCCGGCATGCACCAACTCTGGGATTTTGCTCCAGGGTGTCAACGTGCTTAGAGTTATCGGAGCCAGAGTCGTCTTCACTGTAGAAGACGAGTTCCGTCGCGTTTAATTGACAGCAACCGGAGACCAGTCTTCAACTGTAAGAGTCCATGAATCTGGAGTTTTGGCTGGAGGAATGGAACTGTCGCTGTTACTTGTTCTCCAGTAGATAGCTCGGCTGTGTATTCCCCATTCCCAGTCGCGCGCACATAGAGGTTGCTTGATTCGTCTGCAACGCCTTCTGCGTCTGTGAATACGATATGCCGTTCGAGATAGATTAAGTTAGCACCGTCTTCTCCAAAACTAATATTGACCGCTGTATAGCCGTTGGTGGTATTCCAGGCGACAATAGGCGTCACCTCCCCTGTCCAAAGGTTCAATTGCAACGGATACCCTTCACCTTCGAGGTACACCGTCTGGTTTGTCTTACTCGAGCTGTATATCCAGTAGATGTACTCGCTTTCTTGCAGTCGCCGTCTTGTTGATACAACTGTTGCGTTGGTCGAGTCGGTGTATCGAATCAAGGGACTTCGTCTTTGGTTAGAATAAAGAAAAAGGAAAAATTAGCTGATGATATGAAAACTACTTACTTGACGCCCAGGCTTCTGAGAGAAGCGGCGACTTCAGACTTAAAGGTCACTTGCCGCGTGGTTTGCAAAGCAAGAACAGACTCGAAGATAACACCGAGCTGCAAATATGCCTCTTCACAATCCGCGCAGAGCGACTGTGTTTGGGCTGGGGTATCACCAACAATGACAATGTGGAGTCCTTCTTCAGCATAAGAGAGGATTTTCCGAGCGCTATCCACATTCAACGATGTCGCGTTGTTGATAACGAGTGCCTTGTACCGTGGACCGTCATAAATCAGGCGGCCATCTCTCACCGATGCAGAATACTCGTTTAGAAGCTCTGGGGTTGGGAACTGAATAAAAGTTAGCTACCCCGTCTATCTTTCGGAGAGATAAGATAGGTCCTACCTGGTATGAATAGCCATCGTCATTTAAGCCAGTGTCGTCCCACCTCGCGGTGACCCCCCAATCCAGATTGAGGATAGCAATATCAACGGACGCGGATCCATTTTGCATGAGAGCCTGTGACCGCGCCATGTAAGTGCTCGCGTTGCGTGCAAAGAGCCACTGCGGCTGCCTTGGGCCCCATGCATCCGCGAAGCCATTACTTGAACTTCCCAAGGGCGTGAACGGCGCAAATCCTGGCCAGACGCTGGTCGGCGAGTCACGATAGGGAAAGCCATAAATGACACTCTGGCTTGCCCCCAAGGAAGTATCATAATTGGCTGTACCCAGGAGAAAATTCCAAGTAACCCCGTACGCTTTGCCCATGTAGGCGCCAATCTCATTGGACAAGATGGTGGTTTTTCCAGAGACGTCTCTGCCAGTTGCGAGCACCCTAAAAGGATTCGGAGTACTTTCAAAACCGAGTGACTCTCCTTCTGGGATATCGACCGCGGCCGCGGCGCGCGCGGAGTCAATGGTTGCTGTGTATGGCTGAACTCGCAACCTCAACCCGAGACTGTTGGCAAATCTTTTCAAATGGCTGAGCCGGTAGTCAATGTACAAGTCTGTGACCGTGGTGTAAAAGTCGTATTCAACCATTTGGCCCGTGTCCGAGTCTCCGGAGAAAGTATTAGTATCCTGCAAAACATACAGAAGATATGGGGTCAGATCGTAGCCGCGTCGTTTCATGAATTCTTGCAGGAAATTGGGCGTCCAGTACTGCTTGAGCTTCAGTTCCAGGGAGTCCTCAAAAAGTGATCCTTGGGAATTATTGAGCAGGACACGGAGCTCATCTGTCAAGATATGCTCGTTCCAGTATTTGACCGACGCTTTCACCCCGGCCAGGGAGAGATGGTCCACAATATAAGCTGGTGCTGGAACTGTCAGTTGTGGACCATCCACGTTCATGTCGTACATGTTTTGGATCTGGCCTGTTCCTCGTCCATATATTGCCACGACAATGTACGGTCCGTCAGGAGGAGCCGTCCACATGAGCTTTTCGTTCTTGCAATGCTGCGAGATGTCCGTGACTGTGGAGCCCTCAAAGGTAACAACGGGGGTGCTAGCATTGTTCGTAGTCGTTTTAGCTGCGAGGACAGCCACGAGCTGAGGGGTGGCGGTCACATTGGGATTTCCATCGTTTTTGCCAGAAGGATCTGCAATAGGCAAAGGAAGAGGGCCAGAGTAGTTTGCATTGGCTTGAAGAAGAACCTGTCCATGGACGAGCTCCTTCAATGTCTCCGCAGAGTCAGGCGTGTAACCAGGAACTCCAGTTGGCCAATGAGGGCCGAGGGTGTAATCGATATGAATGCCATGTCTATTCACGTATCAGCGAGGCCTGTCTCTGTCGATCTGAGGGACTTAATCGTCCCCAGCTTGATATGCTGCGAGAACACCAGCATTCCATCTGTCCTGCGCCCAGCCGAAGATATAGGGATCCATTGCCTCTGCAATGCTGTCCCTCACGTCTCCGATCTCGGCACCACCAAATCCTGCCAGAGCTATTGATTTGACCTCCTTCTTGACAACATCAGGTTCAATCCACCCTCCGGGCCACCAGTAGCGGAAGCGAGGGGCGTCATAGCTAGATGTGTCAGGCAGTTGGCCGCGTCCAATGGGGCTGTCTTCGTGACCCTGGTTGGCTGAGGCCCCGTCAAAGAGATTGCACGACAGTAGCGCAGTCAGGCAGGGAAATCACTTTGAGAACAGCATTTTCGTAGACTCCGAGCTGAGTACTTGAGCAAAGAGCAACTTTCTTTCTAGCTCGTACCCATCCGGCTTGAATCTAGAGTATTTATCTCATCCTCCTTTCTCCAGAGCCGCCGCAGAAACAAGCTGGTCCATCACTTTAATTCCGGTCGACCATAGAAGTCCGGTCCATTTGGGATTTAGGAAAGCGATGGCGTAATGGAAGCCGAGGACCAATAAAGGCCAAGTGTGCAAGCCAGCCTTGTATTCTTGCTACATAGCTCCAGAGTTTTCCCCACGGGGAACCTGACGTTTGTTTGCCCACATGCCGATGCTATAGATATTTCCGAGGTCCGACCTGTTCGCTTTATTCTGACCCGTCTCCTCAGTGTATGGCCTGCCGTCATGTTTCCCGCAATTTCGGTCTTTGAACTGCCCGTTGTAATCTCAAGACTGCCTTGAGCGCGGATGAGGGATAGGGTGGCTTGCAAGGTGGGTTGTAGGCTAATGGTACGGATGCAATCCACCGAGCGAAACAAACAGTCAATCACGGCCGGAGATGTTGAAGGATTCATAGCCATTTCACTTAAAATGACTCGGTGACAAGTCGGTAAGCCTGGTAGATGACTTGGTGATGCCGGGAAGAGGGGGGCACTGAGCGAGCAAAAGTACCTAGGCATAGTTAGCCGGAAAGAGGGAATTTGAACAACACCCCACCACTTCTTCTAAGAACCAACAGCTCTCCCGGTCGCACCCCTTTAGGCTTCATTCAAGGTCAAGATAACCAGAACGCAAGGTCTTTTGGTGTCATGGACGAATCTCCCCCAAATATCGCAACAACAAGGTATGGGCACATTGTGTGCCTTTCTGGATAGTTGGCGACAGGCAAGTATTGAAAAATGTCCACACCGACTTACCAATTAATCTGCATCACAGAGTTCTACGTCAAAGCAGCCTCAGACTTCGAGCTGCCTACCTGTGGAATCCATGCAAGTGCTACTCCGTAGTCACTAACTCGAGCACGCCTTACCTCCACCTCTTGACACGACCCTTGGCCACGAGGATGCATCTGCACGTCGGAGCTCTGCCTCTTCCTAACTGACGCATCTCCACCTGTGATGGACACGGGGATGTCTGAAGCCACAAAGCTTTGTGTCAAGGGGGCGTCTCCACGAGTGCGGATAACAAATTCGACCATGTCCGAGTGGCCAAGCTCACGCAATAGCTGCGAGGAGTGACATCTTGCGACCATGATCCAACACTTAAAAGGAAGTCCAGCTTGCTTCATAGAGCCATGACCAGCTTCGGACAACCTTTTCACAGACAGCGACCGTCATGTCTACCGTCCGAGCAAACACAAAGTGGTACCGCATCAAGTGGTTTGCAGACCAAGATACCAAGGAAGAGCGACGACTTATCTTGAAGCTTGATGCCCTGATTGTCCCCTATGCATTTCTAGCTTATTGGGTCAAGTACGTCGACCAGGCGGATATCAGTATGTTTCTTTTTTTGCCAGAAGCTCGATTGGCAGCAGGATTGTCCACCTTGACTAACAGGCACTTCACTAGACAATGCGTACGTTTCCGGTCTCCAGGAAGACTTACAACTTCACGAAAATGAGCTTGTCGAGCTGCAGACCATGTATACTGTTGGCGCGGTCGTTGGCCAGCTACCTTTTGCCTACCTTTTCACCAAATTCCCCATGTCATGGGTGATTCCCTTCTTGGACATCATGTGGGGTGTCTTCACTTTGCTGCAATACCGAGCGACCTCCTTTGGCGAGATGATGGCGTACCGGTTCCTCGTAGGGTGTTTCGAAGCGGCGTTCTTCCCGGGCATGCATTACATATTTGGTGAGCTTCAAACCAGGTCGCGTCTTTGTCACAAGCTCACAGCCATGCAGGGGCATGGTACCGCGGCGACGAGATTGCCCGCCGCGGCGGATGTTTCTATGTCGGACTCACTCTAGGTACACTCACAGCAAGTCTCATCCAAGCGGGAACATCAGCGAGGCTAGACGGTCTTCATGGGTTAGCAGGTTGGCGGTGGATGTACATCATCTGTGCAATTATCACCATTCCCATCGGAATCCTAGGGTACTTCATCCTTCCCGGAACACCCGACAAGCCCAACAAACTGGTGATCAGCGACAAGGATATCGAGCTATCCAAGCTCCGTCTCTCGCGTGCGGGTCATACATTCCAGGGCAAATTCACTCTGCGGTCCCTCACAAATGTCCTTCGAAATTGGAAGTTTTGGGCATTACTCTTACTGGACATCTTCTTCTGGAACGGTAGCATAAACACCTCAGCAGGCGGGTACCTGTTGTGGCTGAAGAGTTTAAAGAGGTATTCAACGAGCCGTTTGAACGAGCTTGGTGCCATCTCCCCAGCTCTCGGAATGTTTTATACGCTGTTCATCTGCTTCGCGTCTGATTTGGTTCTCGGCCCAGCGTGGGCAATTACTATGGCTCGCGCCTGGAATATCGTTGGCCTGGTCATCCTGGTCATTTGGGAGGTGCCCGAGTCTGCACTTTGGGTTGCCTTTATCACCACGTACTCTGCCGTGTCAATGTCCAGTGTTTTGTATGGGTGGGTAAACGAGCAGTTGAGGTATTCGCCGGTGGAACGTTCCATAACTCTTGTTATCCTCAACACCGTCGCCCAGTCGACCACGGCTTGGACTCCGCTGTTAGTTTTCAAGACGGTGGAAGGCCCCCGGTTTCTGAAAGGATACTCTTTCGTCCTCGGGAACGCAATATGCCTAATTGCCTTGGCTCATGTTATCAAGTACTTGATCGCACGCCAGGAGTACGTATCCCTTATTCTTTGATATCACTGTCTCACCGCAGTATGCTGATCTTTACCAGGGAACGAGAAAAGCCAAGAGATTTCGCGGAGGTCAGCTACTCGGAGGGTAGCCGAGATCCAGAATCTAGCCCCGTCCTAGCAGCTGTCGAGTCGAGTAAGACTGGCTCGGGTTGACGAAGGTAGCTTGATCGCAATAACGCGCTAAGATGAACAATTGTTTAAACGAGGCCCAGATATCGGCCGAGAGAGCCAAAACCCGCCCTATGTCAAATGAAAGATAGAATTATGTATGCTCAGAAGTTCGATTGTCGCGCAATAGAGCCTCTGATGGTGAAATGCTTCTCCCCTCGCCTTTGACGGATAGCCTTCTAGGCCCCATTACACCCGTAGCTCCAACGGGGTTGAAAAATGAAAGCCTGTCTTATAGATCCCCCGGTTGCGCCTCAAGCGGGGTTGATGGCGAATCGATACGATATACTCTTACCCGTTGGAGTATCAGTAGCACAGCGCTTGCGCGATGAAGGGAGGTTATGGCGATATACCTCGGGGCCAAGAGCACAAGTATGCATCTATAGCCCTGGGGTTAAAAAGCACGAGATTGGCAGTCAACGACTGCATGTTAAGCCTTTCCAAGCAGTCATATTAAGATGGGTGATGTTGACGCTGAAAACGGCCTTGGTCAGAACGGTCAGCAAGATGGCAGAAAGAAGATTATCTTGAACGCATTCGATATGTCCACAGTGGGACATTTGTCTCCTGGACAATGGAAGGTTAGTGTCTTACATAGACAACCAGATTTAGTTTGCGGCTCTAATCAATCATGCAGAACCCGACCGACAGCTCAGCCACGAAGCGAAAGCTCACCTACTGGATTGAGCTTGCAAAGCTGCTCGAAAGAGGAGGCATCAATGCTTTGTTCCTGGCCGACACATACGGAGGTTATGATACTTATGAGGGAAAGCTGGATGAATGCATTCGGCGCGCGGCTCAATGGCCCGTCACAGATCCGACAATCGTAGGTCTCATGCCCCAAGGAACTGACCGTGGCTCCTTGACTGACATGAGTTCAGCCCATCTCAGCAATGGCAGCTGTGACCAAGAACCTTGCGTTCGCTATCACGGCATCGACATCGTTTGAACCTCCGTTCCTTCTTGCAAAGCGCTTTTCGACATTGGACCATATGACAGACGGCCGGTTTGGATGGAACATTGTCACTTCCTGGAAGAAGGCTGCTTTCAAGGCTATCGGCCTGGACTCCCCAATCGAGCATGACGAGCGGTACCGTCAAGCAGATGAATACCTCCGCGTATTGTACAAGTATGCCATGCCATATCTGAGTTGGCGATTTGTGCTAATCAGTTGTAGACTCTGGGAAGGGTCATGGGCTCCCGATGCTGTTTCTCCTAACCCTGAGACAGACTCGTATGCCGACCCCGACAAGATTCGCCAAATTAACCACAAGGGCAAATACTTCTCCGTCAACACGCGCCACATCGTCGATCCCTCGCCGCAGCGCACACCCTTCCTATTCCAGGCGGGCACATCGGCAGCAGGATCAAACTTTGCCGCAGCCCATGCGGAGGGTATCTTCGTGTCCGCTCACTCTCCATCAGTCCTTGCTCCCAAGATTGCCGCGATCCGCAAGCAAGCCGCCGAGCTTGGCCGTGACCCGCAATCAATCAAGTTCTTCTCGACCTTCACACCTATCCTCGGACGTACCGACGAGGAAGCGAAGGCGAAGCACGAGGAATTGAAGAAGTATGCTTCGGTCATTGGAGGACTTGTCCTTTTCAGCGGATGGACAGGCATTGATATATCCCGCCTGCCGCTGGACCAGGACATCACGGCTGCCGACTCCCTAGAGGCCCACAAGGTCACCAGTACCCTTCACAGCTTCACCACCACGAGCGAAGACGTCCCACGGTGGACTCCGCGTGTTGTCGCAGAGAAAGCTGCCATTGGCGGCCTCGGCCCAGTTGCTATCGGGACACCCGAGAAGGTTGCAGATGAGTTGGAACGTTGGGTCAGGGCGGCAGACCTAGACGGATTCAACATTGCGTATGTGACCACGCCTGGAACCTTTGAGGATGTTGTAGACCTTTTGGTGCCGGAGCTTCGGCGACGAGGCATTTACTCCGAGGCGCCGCAGGAGGGCCTGACAGCACGCGAGAAGGTCTATGGCGCAGGCCAGGCTGGGTTGAGGTCCGATCATACGGGGAGCCAGTACAAGTATGACGTGTACCAGGAGGAGGCGCCATATGAAGGCGATTGATTCATTCAGCTCCGTGCCTGATCGGCAGTCGACACTTGACACATGGGCCCTGGTCAATCCCCTTCTCCGTTTCACCGCTTCATCCAAGACAAGAATAGTTCCCTGCAGATTAAATCCATGCTGGCTTCCAGGTTTTCAGTTCTGTTCAAAGTAACATAACTTAGCACCCAGCGTCATGTACGGAGTACGGAGTAGGTTTTCTTGCCGTTCTTCTCATGATCACTATTTGGGACAGGGTCGTCAAGCAGATTACCGGCTATGACATCTGCCTTGGGCTTTGGAGTGGAAGGCATTGTTTCGAATCCAGATAGCTTACTCCATAGA
The DNA here is from genome assembly GCA_003719405.1 of Aspergillus incahuasiensis. Taxonomy (NCBI): domain Eukaryota; kingdom Fungi; phylum Ascomycota; class Eurotiomycetes; order Eurotiales; family Aspergillaceae; genus Aspergillus; species Aspergillus incahuasiensis. The sequence goes on from RHLP01000660.1 coordinate 24,367, forward strand.
GCTGATCTCAGGCCTTGTCTCCGGGGCAGGGGGCTCTCTCCTGAGTGGATGGTCTCTTGAGTCTTGACAAATAATGCATCGGACTATGCAAAGTATCATCATCATCGGGCTCTTATTCAATCGCACGACGACATTAATGAGAGCAGTGTTTGTCCCCAAGTCAAGTCCGTAACCCCTAAAGGATCCCCCACCGTACGGAGCCCTTGCCGGCAAGCCGCGCCCTCCAGTTCGCCACTCTTAGTGCCAAGCTCCACCCTTCAGGAAGCTTACACCCCTTTTTCTTTTGATTTGGAAGAAGGGATGAGATCATACGGGGAAAGCAAGGAGAACAATCCCGCGTGGATAAAGCCTCAACATCATCAAATCCGACCCATGGCCGAACAACCGACAAGGCGGCGCCTGCCGTCCGTCCGAAACTGGCTTCCACAGCCAGCCCTTCTATGCTGGCCAACATTACTACTTACAATTCAGCAGAAACACTCCAGGGGCTCCTTACTAGAGTTACCGAGAATCGCAGAAGCGTCGAACCTGGATGTTGGGAAAGATATGCGTTCCCGAGTCCCTGCATGATCCTGCAGCCTGCAACGTCCAGCCGTATGGTGAGTCGACCGTTAGTTAAATAAGGATACGCACGATCAGCACCGCCTCCAGAGCTCCCGCTTCGCTGGACGATCGGTTATGTGGGGACAAAAACGGGGTTGAATTCTAGAGAAGACTGCGGGCTGAGACAGAAAGTCAGGGTGAACAGTTGAGCACAACGGAGTATACCGAGTATTGTGGCCTCTCTTTAGATGAAGCCTGTTTCCAGCCTTTTGGACCATGCTCAGAACGTCAATCCTGGAATTTTAGAGTCGAAGGGGTACAGAACTGCCTGTCACTACCTCAACGGACCACGAGCTATCGGATAATTCGCCTATGATTTACGAAGTCTACTCCGAGTATTGTTAGGTAGTGTTTGATTCGCTTGTTTCTCAAATGCCGATCTGCGGCGCCGCCTGACTGGTTTTGACTGGAGACTTTGAGCGCTAGGGTTCGACGGTGCCGTGCGTTAGAACGAGGATGTAGATCATAATACGTCCGCATATCGTCCTGCTGCCCTGCAAGTTGAGCGTTGTTTGCAAATCCCTGTTTTTGTCCCGTCAACCGTGCCTACTACTCTGTATTGCGTAGGCGCTGGGTAGTCTTTGAAAGGACCTTACTTGTAGCGAAGCATATGTTCTTCTTGCAGGCTCTAACCGTTGGTACTGCGACGAGCTTATGTTGGGGACAGGGCCAATATCTCATAAATGACTTACTTGTGCCATGTGAGAGTGACAAATAGTGTCTTGTCCTTTCTCACAAGGTAGCCCGTCGGAGTCAACCGCCATATGGCCATAGAACAAATGCACATTCCCCCTAGCAGAGATGTGGATATCGATGATCATCACGGCTTTGATGTCGGTGATCCCTTCTTCCAGCAGCATATAAGAGGCGAGAGCCTTCCTGAGCCAGTCGCTCTTCTCTTCTTCAACCAGCCAGTCGTTCTCTCTTGTCTGTTTCCAACTTCAGTCTCTCCTTACCAAGCACCTACACTCATTTAAAACCCTCACAATGAAGGCTGCCTACATCACTGCCTTCGCGGCCCTTGCCGCCTCTGTCGTGGCTGCTCCCACCCAGATCACCCAGGGTCTCGAGACCATCACCCAGTCCTTGAACGTCCCCGTTGCCAGCACTATCACCAGCGCTAGCTCCAAGGCCTCCTCCGGTGCCAACGGCCAGATCGTTCAAGACGCCGGCTCCCAGGTCAGGGACGTCCTCGAAATCACTGGCCCTAACGCCAAGCGACTCCTTATTCAGTTGAGCCCTGAAGTTGCGGGTCTCCTTTCGACCCTGGGTCTTCCCGCTGTCGGAACGCCCGTCGGCTCCATCGTTGCTAGCGCTAGCTCCGTCAGTGACCTCGTCAAGAACCTCGGCCGTCCTGTCGATGGTCTTCTGACCATTGTTGGCGAGGGTGGAGAGTATCTCCTCGTGGAGCTCAGCGGAACCCTCGCTGGCCTTCTCTCTGGCCTCGGTCTCCCCGGTGTTGGGGTTCCCGTCGGCTCAGTCGTCGCCACTGTTGGAAAGAACCTCAAGCGTGATGGCATGATCGTTGGAGACGACGTCCCCAAGGTCCAGGACATCCTCGAGGTCACTGGCACCAACTCCCAAAGGCTGCTTATCCAGCTTTCTCCTGAGGCAGCGTCCCTTGTTTCCGGCCTGGGTCTCCCCAGCGTTGGAGAGCCCGTGGGCGAGGTTGTCGCTGAGGCTTCTACTGTCGGCGAGCTCGTCAACGACACCGGTGCTCCTGTCAACCAGCTCCTCACTGTTGTTGGTATTGATGGCAAGGCTCTTTTGATTCGTCTCTCCCCCTCCGTTGCCAAACTTCTCGGCGGCCTCGGTCTCCCTGGCGTTGGGGTTTCCGTTGGCGGCGTTGTTGCTACCGTTGCCAACAACCTCTAAGAAGCTGCAACAGCAGCACACACCTCCACCTGCATCAACATTATTCCTTTGTCGAATTCGGGGCCATTAGCCGGGGAAATTAACGATGTACATAAACCGTTTCTGTGACTTTGGATAGCCGGACATGGCCGTTTCTTTGTGGATATT
>RHLP01000662.1:0-11753 GCA_003719405.1 Aspergillus incahuasiensis
CTCCCCCTCATCCTCCTCCCACGGCTTCGGACTCAGAATATAATGCACATTCTTAACCTCCGCATCATCCCAAATCCCCGCATGCACGCCCTCCCACCTCAGCGTCTTGAGCGCATTATACACATACGGCAACGCCACCCAGCGGCCCCGAAACAGGTCGCCGAGCAGCGACTGGTCCGCGAAGTCGTACCCCGCTGTTGCCGCCGCGCACCCAAGCTGCGCCGTGATCTGGCTGTAGATCTCGAGGCTCGGGTTCACTACTTGCAGGCCGCCGTTGGGGATCGCCAGGCCGGCCGTTGCGGGCGGTGCGGTTTTGGAGGCGATGGCCGGGGTTGAGGTGTGTTGGGTTGTGTACGCGCAGTTTGAGGGGATCCTGGTTGTTGTTGGATCTGTCAGCGTAACCTCTCTTCCATAGCAAGCGGAACATGAATATGGGCATGGACATGAACATGTACATACCAATTTTTAGGATAATGCTCCTTCCGTAACGGATTACAAACGCACGCATGCGCCGCCGCAAAGACCCTCATGCCCTCGCCCTCGCCCTCGCCCTCACTTTCCCCCTCCAGGCCAGACCCATCAAGCTCCAACTCCATAAGCTCATCCATATTCCGTACAACCAGCATATCGCAATCGAGCTGCACGACGCGCGCGTACTGCACCAGCGAGAACGGGGCCAGCTTGCTCCAGCAGTCGTAGAAGCGCACGTCGTGCGTGTAGTCCTTGCGCAGCGCCGGAAGCAGGTAGGGGACGGGTTTCTTTGCGATCCCGCGCGCGTCCAGCGCCGCGTGCCCGGACGCTGGGAAGGAGTCTGTGTACAGGGCCACCAGCGGGTATGCGGAGTGCGCGCGCCGCAGCGAGAATTCGAGGGTTAGGAGGCCGGGGAGGTACGAGGTGTTGGTGATTAGGGCTGTCCAGACTGGAGAGGGGGGTTGTGTTCAAGGTTAGTGGGGTTGGATTGGCGCTGGATCAGTGCTTCGTGGTTCGTACCTTTTTTGGGGTTGAAGTTGTCCTTGGTGCTGCTGCTTGGATTTGTGTTGCTGGGCATGATGGTGATGGAGCTATGGGTGGCTAGTAATGGGTATACCGATGTTGAAAATCTTCAGCTACTTACCAGACAGACAGTGGACTTTATCAGAAAATATAGCTAGCTAGCTAGCTCGAATATCCAAGAGATATGGACAAAGAACACCAGCAGAGTACCTTAACAACACATCCTGGGCTGTGAAGCTGGATTGCCGGATTTGGGTGTCAATAGAAGCCGAACAAAGAGCCATCTCGGTTCCTTCATAAACCATCTCATTCAATGACTACCACAAGTCATAGTGTCAATAGACTTGATTGGAATGGAGTGCTTTGTCCATGGAGCGTCTCTGGATTATCAGCAAAGTATGAGTGCTGTTGGCTGGATAGGATACTTCGATGGATGTTTCCATCGAGGGAGGATAGTTTGGTCGTGCTAGACAATGGCTGTGTTCCAGATGTATACACTAGCAGCCACTTACTAGCTGAATACTACGATCGTGGTCCCCAGGGGGACATTACAATGACCGTACAACAGATATAGCAGACTACAGTCTTGACAGGAAAAAGTATAAATGCAATATTCATTCGGCCATGGCCATGCAATCAAGCACGGGACATCATAGCCAGCCGACAAGCAGCCGTAAGAGTTCAAACCCAACATTACACCACATACAACCCATGTAAGATGTAATCTATGTACAATGCACCGTACTGCAGCAAAACCAACACAAACACACCTGTGGATATCAAGAAAAGCATGCCAGGCTATATTAAGTCGAGGGAGGGACGGGAAAAAACAGCAGATAGAGAAAAGATGAAAACTCGCTGAGAGCGGAATTGTACAATTCGGAGCAGATCGGATCAGATCAAGCACAGCGCCACGCTGATAAGATGCGGATAGGATTGCAAGGATATTGACTGGTGAGGCGTGTCAACGCTTGAGCTTCTGGTTGGGACGTTTTTGAATGGTGAGGTAAGGATCGAGGTGACAAAAGGTGAGAGAGTGTGTTGCTGTAGGCGGAGGTAAGGAGTGATGAAGAAGTGATCATCGGTCAGCATTGAGGTTCAGCCAGCTCATATCCGAGTTGACATTGTTCCTTGGCAGCGGCTGGCCATCCGGAATGAGAATACTTGACCCTCGCGTGTTCGTGCGATGCGAGTCCTGCGTTCTGTAATCGACTGAAGGTGCTAGAGTGGACGGCGCCACTGAGAGAGCATCCCGCGTGCTAGCTGGGTTGTAGAAACTCCTGCTGTAGGCGCTGCTAGGAGGACGGCCGAGCCAGCTTTGTTCGCGCGCCCCCTGGTAGTCCCCTTCATCAGAGACAAAGCTTGCGGAACTAGCGCTGGAAATGCGTGCTGACTGACTCTCTGGGATCTGGATCTGCCGACCGATTTCCGTCGTAGGACTACCGCTGTTGACTCGTCCTAGTGGGGTCGGTTCCTGCAGGAAACTTGTTTGTATCCGGGGAAGAGCATTGTTCTCGCTCGGCCAGATGGTGGCTTGGGAACCGCGCGTTGAGTCGTACGGGGACTGAACACCAATCAGGGTCGGTGTGTTGTTGTCCTGGAAGTACTTGCCCCAGCCTTCGTCAGTCGTGCGACGAACCGGCGATTGACCAGCCTCGATGGCTTTATCATCCAAACTGTAGATGCTGTCACCGCTTGACTGAACGATATTGTTGAGTGGACTAGGCTTCGCAGGCTGGGTCTTTTGCATGTATTGCGGCAGCGAGCCAGCGGACTTGGGTGACTTTTCATCACCCAGGCCTCCTGAGAATATAGCCAGCGAATCCACCGACGCAGCTGCTTTCGGGGCCGGACTCTCCGCCATAGGGTAAGCTGAGCGGGCCAGAGGTTCTACGCCCTGATCCTGGAAGCTTAGTCGGTCCTTGTCTAATCCACCTGCCTTGCGCGCCTTTTCCTTCTTCCTCTTGACATAAAACAATATGAGCACCAGGATGACGGCCACGCCCATCAGACTTCCCAGAACTGCGCCCAGGATTGTGCCAACATTGGCGCCCGAGTCATCATCGCTCGACGAGCCAGTCGCTGCAGATGACTCTGTGGAAGTGGCCGTGGGTGATGATGTCGTCGTTGTCGTTGTCGATCCAAGTATTTCTTGTTCAGACTTGTTGCCGTAGAATAATTGGGTCGTATTGACCCAGTCGTTGGAGGTTTGGTTGAAGATCGACAGGGTGTTGGTACCACTGCCACCGGAGATCACCACCAAGGGGCTGTCCAGGCCACCCTGAGCAAACGAGTAACTTGTCTGGCTTACCGTAGGTGCCAAGCTGTCATCATAGTTCGAACTGTCATCCCTTTTCCGCTTCTTTGAGGATTGCTCCGATGATGGTACCAAGCTTTTCGAAGTATTCGAAACCTCGACTGGTGATTGGTTCAGATCGAAAGTCCGCAGCAATCTGCTACCATCCGAGTCCAGGAAAAGAGCAGCTTTCACCCCGGTGGGAAACGTCATGTTCAGCGAGTCGTAGCCATCATCGTGCCACTTTTGATCTGAAGTCCAGAAATGCGGTTTATCTGGGCTACTTGCACCACCAAACAATACAGCCGCGTCATCGCTCCAGGTCAAAAGTGGTGGTGAAACTGCAGGTGTTGCATATCCAGTTCCCGAGTCAAGTCTGTATGTGGGTTTCGTAAGGATATTGAAATTCTCGGAAGACGGCTCAGATCCATCAGTGGTGCTGCCACCGTATGTCAGAATAGTAGAGATGGATTTCAGATAGACGGCACTGTGACCCGTGCGATTGGAGAGTAGTGCGTTTTGCACCCTGATTGCTTTCCACGTCTCATCTTCAATCGAGTACCGCTGGATTCCTGGCAGATCTGATTTTGATGATGTCCCTCCTACCACGTAGAGGGCCGTTTTGTTTTCGTTGCCATCAACACCACCTATAACACATGCCGCATTTGAGACTAGCTCAACGCCGTCGGTGTTCAGAGTTGACCAGTTTCCATTGCGCTGGAGCGGAAGCGACGCGAATCCATTGGTAGAGAGTGTGTAAAGAGTGTTGTCGTGAATCACAGAGCAGTGGTCCTCCAGCGTGACCGGGGGCTTGGGCGCAAGCATGATGGTCGACGACAGCGAGAGTCAATGTAGTCTGTCTTCGAGTATACCAGCCGAAGAATAGGATCTGGTGGGTAACCAGCCACCCGAAAATGAATGCGGTCGGGGAAGGGTTGGTTGAACTAAAGCGAATGGAAGGATTGGGATGGGTTGACTGCCAGAGTCCTATCTCATGGTCCCGAGCCGAGCGAGGGGTTCGTTCAACTTCAAGGCCAGGCCACGGCGTGGGGTTACGAGGGTTTACAGCGAGCAAAGCGAACGGTCGGCTGGGAATTCTTTCAGTCGGCCAGGAAAGATCGACAATGGGATGACCCGAGCAGGAGCGAAGGAGCGGAAGAAACGAATGGCGAGCACTGAGCGACCTGGTGGCTGTCAATCGGGGAATTTTCAGGGGTCGCAGTAGTTCACAGCGCGGCGGACGCGATGGGTGCACGATGTCAAACCGGCAGGGGAGGAGAAAAACGAGAGTCGCGAGACCGCGAGGGTCGAAAGGGCACAAACGAGGGAGAGAAAGGATTGACTCTGGGAGGAGAGGAAGAGAGAATTCAGGCTGGCAGGGCCGAGTCAGGGGAGAAGGGCAGTGAGACGCTGCGTGCACGCAGATTGAGTGAGAGCGATTAATTAATTTGGCTTTGGGGATAGGCTGGCACTGAAACAACGGCCCCAGCTAGGACCACTGCGGATTCTCTCACCTTGATTAACTGGCAACGTCCCGATCTCTCTGGCGATTAAGCAAGCAGACAATATTATTAACACAGAGTCGCAAATCTCAAGAGAAAGAGCTGGAGTTTAGAGAGCGACCGGCACGGATACACTGCCCAACTATGCAGATCGGAGGGTTCGGAGCAAAAGGACACCCCAGCCAGTGGTGAGCGCGAGACGGCAAAACTCGAGCAGCAATAATATCAATAATCAGTGCCAACCGACGGCAGCAGACGGCATGATATCAAGCCTGTTTGTGCCAGCGATCCTTACATCTGCTGCTGTAAGGGCGCCAAGGACCTGCTCTCGACTTTCAGGGGTAAACGGGCGATCCATGGTTGGCCTGTCCCAATCCCAGCAGTTCCTACGAGCTTCAAGCAGGGCGCCCTGATACGTCACAGCCGGCAGATGCCAATTTCTGAGCACAGAGTTTTCTCGTGATACTTTTGAAGACATACAGACTGCCCAGTCAGCAGCTGGAAGCCGGGCTGGGGTCGCCGTTGAGCTTTTGTTCCTGCAGCCGTGGCCACTCAGAGCTGCAGCGCCGAGCGCGCTGATCGGCGGGCTGACCTCCAGCTCACGAGGCCCTCCTACTTGCATTGTCATTGGCTGCTGCTGCTTGGCTCAGAGGACTTTTGACGCGTGAATGGCGTGATGAGAAGGGAGTGGCGCGACTATTTCTTTCAACGGACTGTACCTGAATTGTGGGGTGTCTTATACATCAACTGATTACGCTGTCTGACTCCGGCATGTCCGGGGACGAAATACCCCGTATCGGCTGTCGAGGCCAGAGGCAGTGTGTATTAGAAAACCTATCACGATAATATACCCTGTATGTACTACCATCACTGTCCACCCGCCGACTCCTGCTTCCATTGGTGTGCCATCCGCAGCAGCTTCGACAGGTTGGCTGCCGACTGGTCGTCCGCTGGGAACACATAATCCATGTACTCCTCGTACCGGTCGTCCTCCAGCCTGCGCCGCTTCTTGACTCGCCGGGGCATCTGTTTCTCGATCTTGTCAATATCCTCTGGCGACCCATGCGTGTGTTCGAACGACCGCCACGCGTTGAGCAGTTCCACTCGCTGTAGACTTGTTAGCGCTGATCCCACAACACAAAGACAACGACTTACCTCTTCCTTGAGCTCCTTCTCCTTAAACACCTTGTGCGCACGCTCAAAGACAGCACGGGCGCGTCGCTTGGCCTCGTCGCTGATCGGTCGCTCCTCCTCATCCTCTTCCTCCTCCTCCTCATCCGGCACATTGATTTCGAACCGTGCGTAGTTGATCCAGACCTTGACGTGGTCCGTTTTCTGCAGAAGGCGCTCGTACAAGTTCCGCTCGCGCTCATACTCGCCTTCGTAATCCTCAAAGTCGATGTAGGATTTCCAGACAAGCTCAGGCATATCCAGAGTAGGCTGGTCAATTCCAAGCTCATAGATGGATCGCGCACGGTCGGCATCGTCCAACCCTCGTTCCAGCTCCGCGTACTGGATCCAGGATTGACCATTGGATGGGTTCCACTCGATATGTTTTTCGTACAGCGTCCGGCACCGTACGAACTCGAATAGCTGACGCTCCAGCTCGATATAGCCACGGAAGAGTTTGTCCTTGGGGCACATGCCAATCGCCTGACCCAAAGTTTTACGCGCCGCTTGAAGGTTCATCTGTCGTACTTCAAATTGCGCTTTCAATAGCCAGATCTTGGCAAATGTGAACTTCTTGTGAGGGATCAATTTCAGACACTCGGCATACACCTGACGAGCACGATCGATGTCCTTGGCTTCCATTTCCTCCCAAAGCGCATAGAAGACCCAGAGGTAGATATACCGCCTCCAGTGTCGCTTTTCCTGGGAAGGAGGAATTTGCGCAATTGCCCGCTCGTAGACGTCCCGCACGCGATCCTGATCCCCAGAAGTTTCTTCTAGACGCGCAAAGTCGAACCAGACATCGTAGTTGCGCAGGTTTTCCTTCAGCTGCTCCTCATATTGCACTCGGCGCTTCGTAAGAATAACATTCTCAACCCCGTCGCGATCACCAAATTGTTTCTCAAATGTGGTATACGACTTGTGGAGAGTAGTCGATTTCGAGCGCGGTAACCGATCTAGAGCGTACTTGTAGATAGCCCGGGCACGCTCATACTCCTTGAGCTTCGTTTCGAACTTGGCGTAGGCGATGAACAACTTCTCGTCCATGAAATCCTCGCCCAGCGTCTCAACCGCCACGCCATATACCTCTCTCACCAGATCGCTGGTCCCGTTTTCCTCCTCAAAGCGAGCCCATTTGATCCAATTCCTCGGTTCGGGGTGCACAATCGTAAACCGCTGGAAAATCGCCCGCGCCCTGTCAAACTCATTGTACCTCTTCTCCATCTTGATGTACGCACTCCAGGCACCCTCCTCCGGCTCCCACGACATCCATCGCTCAAATACTTGCCGTGTACCTGGTATATTGCCCAGGGTCTCCTCCATGTAGACATACTTGAACCAGAGCTTATCGACCCGCGGCAAAATCGTAACCGCGCGATCGAGCAAGTTCCTGGCGTGATTGATGTTCCGGTTTCGCATTTCCGACTCGATGTACCGGATCCATAGCGGCACGGATGTCGAGGTGACGTCCAGCGCTCGTTCGAAGATTGATCGCGCCCGGCGGAATTCCTTCTGTTCCAACTCCCAGGCGGCATACCGCATCCAGTTGTTCATGTTAATCCTGTTGCGCCGCACATAGTCTTCGAATTCCTTCCTCTTGCGACCCTGGTATTCGTGCAGTTCTTCCAGATCCGCGAACCGTTGCGTCGGCGCCTGTAGTGAGGGCTCCTGCCGGTCAACAGCCTCACGGAGCAGCTGCTCCGCTGAGATCTGGACGGGGGCAGCAGCCTTGTTTTTGACCCTCGGGGGGCCGCGCGATGCCTCCATATTTGCGAGAGTTGGTTCGGATAGATCGTGGATGGATGAAAAGCTGTTGGTTGTATGCCCTGGCAGCCCGAAAACGCCGAAGCTGCGCTGATGGCTCCTCCCGCCACCCGGACTATCGAGCCTTTATGACTAAGCGGCTTCTCAACCCGGGCTGGAATCGGCGGCTTTTTATGATGAAATTCCATCCACGTCAAGCGGCAAACTACAGCAATCCGCTATAATTGCCCCGGTGCTGACTATACATCATGTCCAACGCCGAGGAGCTGCTCAGAGATTTTGAAGATGACGACGACTTCGAGGACGCTGACGGCGCCGATGCCATCGAAGATGACCGAGACGAAGAGCTGCTGCTACAAGAGCCGGCCAAAGCAGTTACGAACGAGTTCGAAGTCGCTCTATCGACTGCGGACGAATTAACGCGCCTACATAAATCGCTGCGCGACCATTACTCTGTCAGATTCCCTGAACTCGAAACCCTCGTAACCAACTCTATCGACTATGCGAAAACCGTCGCGATTCTCAAAAATGGACCACTCAAAGATATCAAAGCCTTGTCAACCTCAGCGGATAACATGGTTGGAGTGCCTCTCAAATCCATTCTAGATGGCCCAACACTGATGGTTGTCGCTGTGGAAGGTACAACGACCCGGGGGCGTGAGATGACAGAGGCGGAACTCAAGGTCGTCATGGACACCTGCGAAAGGATCTTGAAGCTGGACCGAGAGCGGACTGCCCTCACGCAGAGCATCCAAGCCAACATGAGCCAAATCGCTCCTAATCTCGCGGCGTTGGTCGGGCCAGAAACCGCAGCCCAGTTCCTTAACCAGACTGGAGGATTGCGCGAGCTTGCTAAGATCCCAGCATGCAACCTAGGCGCACAGGGCTCGAAGAGAAAAGAGGGTTTGGGATTCGCTACAAATACTAGTATCAGGTCACAGGGGTTCCTTTATAATTCCGAACTCATACAGGACATTCCCAACGACCTGAAGCGACAGGCGATCCGCATCGTCTCCGCGAAGATGGTCCTTGCCACTCGTGCCGACGTTTCAAAATACAGCCCCGACGGCTCGTTGGGAGAGGACCTCAAGCAACAATGCCTTCAGCGGTTGGATAAACTGACCGAGCCTGCTCCCAATTCCGGAACCAAGGCTCTTCCCGCCCCAGACGACAAACCTGCGAGGAAGCGAGGTGGTAGAAGAGCCCGAAATGCCAAGGAAGCTGTTGCGATGACTGAGCTTCGCAAGGCCCAGAACCGCGTTGCCTTTGGCAAGGAGGAAGCCGAAGCTGGTTTTGGAAGCGGCGAAGGCGTTGGACTAGGAATGATGGGTCAGCAAAACGACGGCCGCATTCGAGCGACCCAGATCGATCAGCGAACCCGGGCAAGGCTGAGCAAGTCCAACAAGGGCTGGGGTGCAGCAACTCCCGCCAGCGGGACTGCTTCGTCCCTGCGCACATTCGGCCAGGGCCCGAGCGGGACGGCGAGCGTGCTACAAGCGAAGGGTCTCCGGTCCTCTGGTATCGGCACTTCATTTGGCGGCGCAGCTGGTACAGCCAGTACCATTGCTTTCACACCCGTGCAGGGGCTCGAACTGGTCGATCCAAAGGCGCGGGCTGAACTGAGCCGTAAGCGCAAAGCAGAGGAAGATCGATGGTTCAAGTCAGGCACCTTCACCCAGGTGGGTGGGAATGGTCCTAACAATTCGTCCGAGACGACCAACGGAGGATTCAAAGTCCCAGCGCTGCCCACGAAGCGAGTCGACACCGGCGCCGGCAAAATGGGACCTCCGCCACCTCCTTCACAGTAAGACTCATGAAGGCTGTCCCATTCTCCTTGATATTTTAGCATTACACGGCGTTTAGAGAATGGGTGTTCGGATCGCATGATACCATTAATGCATGATAATTATAACTTCATTATCAAGATTCTTAAAGCAACTTACATAAAAGCCCGGAGTAGTTCGCTGCCAGTAGTGCTTCTCCGCAAAATTCTCCCCAGGGGCGAACTCTGTCTCCAACCATCGCCTCGCAGATCTACAAACCCTCCGAACTCCCGAACCCTGTCGACCCCCTGAAGTATATCAAGCGCCCTGGGTAGCAACATGACACCCTGCCTGTACCTAAAAGACGGTGAGATATTGACTGAGCGTATTAGCCCGAAAGTCAAACAGTGACTACTCATGCCTGCTGTGGTATTGGCAACTTGACAATAATGATGCTCTTTGCAAGGGAGATCTCGCCATCGCATTGCGTGCTCCGGGTGGAATCTTTGTTGTTTGGGACCCTCGGATTTTTGAGTCCCTCTTTCATTTGGGACTGTGGTATAAATCCGCCATTGAAGACTGTTCCGTAATCTTTCTCTCCCTTCATTGCTTTATTTTCCTGTTTCCAGAGAGTCTTTTGCGTGCATTGAGGCGTTGAGCGAGCAAAGCGTGCAGTACTTGCATTCCCACGGTTCCTTACCAATAGATCGCTCTATATTGAACATACCTAAAGCATAGAATGGCTGCCGCATCGATTACGACGGCCGTGCCGGTGGCCACAGATGGCGCATCGGCCTTGCCTCACCTGGACGCTATACCAGTACCAACATTACCCAAGACTCTAGGCGTACCGGCAGGGTTATACCCCGAGTCCGAGTCCGAGGTGCAGTCTGTGTCTACGCCTGCGCCTGCGCATGTTCCCAGCTCATCAGAAGACAAACCTAGCAAAAGCGACTCGGGATACCTCATAGCATCCCCCTACACAACGCCCGAGCACCTCCTGGCCCTCTCAACCCTCGACGTACCAAGCCGTCTCCTCGCGCAAACCCTAACGACACTCGCGCCCACGCGCGCCGACTACGCCACAGCAGCATACACAGAGTCCTTCAACTGGGCCTCCGTCTCGGCAACACTGCACGATCTCGCTGCGAAAGAGGGCTATTCCTGGACGCGGCGGAGTTTCTATGTCGTCGTGTTCCGGTCGACCCTGCAAGCCGGCATTGACGGGGACCGTTTGCATTTGCTGGATGAGCGGTCGCATGCTGAGGCTGTGGCTAGTGGGGGCTTGCTGAAGTATTGGTTTGGAGTTAAGAACGAGAAGAGGGAGAATCTTGCTACTTGTGTGTTTCCATGTCTGTTTTTGTTGGTGAAGTGTTGTTGACTGAGTGACTAGGTGTATGGCGGAGTCGCGAAGACGCACGAGCAGGCGGGACTGGGCCCTGGCATGCGAAGGCACGCGGAGCTGCCAGGGAGATGTATGAGCAGATTGTGTTCAAGACGCTGGAGCTTGTTGTTGGTGCGGATGTTGGGGAGTGGGAGTTTCGGGAGTGGAAGCATTGAATGAGCAGGGTAGGGTACATATAAGTGGGATAATGGCGGGGAAAGATGGAGTACGGCGTTCTGGCCTCCGCTTGGGGATCGTCAAAGACATCCATGATAATTACCGGGACCTTTAGATGGATTATTTCCTATAATAGACATTACCACAAATGGAAGTTTCCCTAATCAGGGCAAAAAGCCTGTGCCCCAACCTCAACCAGCATCTTTCCCCGCATTCGGCCACCGTTCTGGAATCTTTCCACGAAGGTGGTGGATAAACCCTCCACTCACAGTGGGTGCTTTGCGATACACCCCCCAATGATGAACCGACTGGGTCCAGCGCGACTTGGAGATGGGCGGGGTAGCTTAGGCTAGCTGCAGGAAGCAGACCAGGGCATGACATCTATACCCTAGCCACGACGGGAGCAAAGAACTATTTAACCTGCCAACTGCTCGGCCATGGTCCAGGTATATCATCTATCCATCTATTCATCCCTTGCTTTCTCTCAATACTAAGGAAGTCACCATGCCAGGCGTCCTAACCGAAACTCTGGCCGTCAACGACGGCCCCCTCACCTCCGAGAACGCCGCCCTCCTCCGCCCCTCAGACCCCTCCCTCCCCATCGAAGAGCTCCGCGCCCGCTACAACGCCGACGGGTACCTCTTCCTCAAGGGCCTGCTGCCTCGAGACGACGTCCTCGAAACCCGCCGGCAGTACTTCTCCTA
>RHLP01000663.1:0-22963 GCA_003719405.1 Aspergillus incahuasiensis
CCCCCGGCAACACACCACACCCCAGGCCAATATGTCTGCCCGCCGGAAAGCCCTCAAAGATATGTCCAACGAAGCAGCACCTAAACGCAGCCGAGTCAGGGGCCTTCCGTACGCAGGCATCCCGTCGGAATACGCCCCTGCCATATACCATGACCACACCTGGGAAAACGGCCGGCGGTACCAGGGGCACAACTCCGAGTGCCCCTGGCCTAATGACGAAGAGGCGACAACGGCCTACGGCTGCCTAAACGGCGCGTGGTATTTCCTCCTGCGCCCCGCGACGGACTTTGTAAGCGCGCCCGTAACGCTCCGCCGGGGCATGAAAGTCCTGGACTGCTGCGCGCGCAACATGAGCTGGGTAAATGATGCTTATGACGATCATAAGGGGGTTCGGATCTCGGTGATCGACCCTACCTGCGCCAGGGTGTATCCCGTCGGTGTCACCGTGCACCACGAGGTCGAGGGCAAGTGGCCGTTTACGGCGCGCCAGGCGTTCCACTTGGTCCGGGCGGATGGGCTGGGCGGCATGGTTGCGGACTATGCGGGGCTGTGCGGGAATGCGTACAGGCACCTTTTGCCCAGTGGGTGGTTTGAGGTGCGGGATAATGACCTGCGGTTTTTCACGGATGTGCTGGAGAACGAGGGGAAGCTGGTTGCGCTGCGGAGGTGGGAGCGGCTCATGGCTGAGGCGGCGGAGAAGTTTGGTAAGCCGATTAACATGTCGGCGAAATATAAGGGGTTTATGGAGGAGGCGGGGTTTGCTGAGGTGCAGGAGGAGGTGTATAAGGTATGTCGAGCTGTTGTGCTGAGTTGAAACTGTCAAAGCTCACATTTGCATCTCTACTCAGTTGCCTCTTGGGGACTGGATGGAAGGAGAACCGTGGGATAAGGTGCAGAGTTTCACCCTTCTTCATATGAGACATGGGCTGGAGGGGTATACACTGCGACTGTTTACCAAGACATTGGGCTGGTCGCTGGAGGACACAGAGGCCTTCATTAAGGAGGTCAGGGAGGAGATTGCTGATGCGAAGCTCAAGGATCTCCGGCTGTATTCTTACTTCCGTGTTGTGATTGGCAAGAAGCCAGAGAGTGCATCTCGAAAGCCCTAGCTTGGGTTTTTCTTGTTTAGTTTTGTGCATTGTTTATGAACCTCCTCATGTATGCATCACATGTTCACAGCATTATTTGCCCTGCAGGCAATGCAACCCCCAGGCCTTTACCACAAATATCAAGCATGTTAACAGCTTGGTCATGTTATTGGACGCTTACTTGCAAGGGAACCATCCGAAGGAGACCGAGGCCTGCCGGCAGATTCTCAGGAACTTTTCACAGCTACTGAGTACGAGAGTCTATTACGCAAGACAAAGGAAGTAGTTACGCGCGTTTAAAGGAACACTTCAGACTGTTCTTGGATGTAGTGGTTCATGAAAGACTAGTGGTTCTGGAAGAATGGAAAGCAGTTGTGCATAAAGGGGAAGTATAGGCAACTGAATATTTCTACGTACTTTCAATTGAAGGCCGGCAAGGACATGGCAGATATCTTCTAGCAACAATTCAATTAGCGGGGGGAAGCTTCGTTCTGTCCGCTGTTATAGCTAAAGTCCGCGGGGTCCCATCTGTTCTTAGGGTTATCGTCGCCCTTCAGATCCGTGAAACTGGGGATACGAAAAGTATGCGCCGCCAGTTGTCATTAAACGCGTGGAGCGTCTCCATGCACTCGTCGATGTTGGCGTCGCGCTCAATGGACTTGAATTGTATTGCAAGGCCCGCGCCGTAGCATGTTCTCAGCCATATAGGTCGGTTGACAAGCTGGTTTGGCAGCACCTTGGAGTGAGGCTAGTCCAGGGCATGGTGAAGTGATTGGGAGTGTGATCAACGCTCATGGCGGTGATAGAACAGGATATGTCAGATCCTTGTTTGATGAAGATTAAACTCTATGATGGTTTAGGGTCAAATTTCCCAACCGTCGTTTCTGGATCGACGAGTATCGCAGCGTCATTGCGCGTCTCATATAACATAGCGCAAGGATAGAAAAATTGCCCCGAAACCCGTCATACTCTTGACACCACCCTCGACCTCTCAGAAAAAGCTGCACTTATTGAAAACGACCGATATGTCACCCTGTATAGAGATAGGTCACATTCTATCTCGACAGGGGTGTCGATAACGGGTGAGGGTGGTTGAAATATGATGCGTCTATCGCTGATTCCAGGGCAAATAGAGAAAGCCGATGCAGGTACAATTGCCATTTGGCAGGGCTTTGGTAGTCACATTCAACTGGGAGAAGGATCAGGGTCGTGGTCCAAGCGCCGGATGGTTTCTGTTTCTCCAAGCGCCGGCGGGTGTGAAGCCGGGGTTAGTGCAGGGTCTGGGCCTTGATCAGTGGTTGGTAACCGGTAGAAACGTTGGAAAGTATCCCGACCTGACGCATCATCGCCTGCAGCAGCAAGCTCGACGCATAGCCCTTGTTGTATGTCTGCCCTGAGGCGCTGGGGCCCATACGGCACCTACCTAACGCGCTCCGAGGGGTTCCGTTGGGGTTGGTTATCTAGACGGCTGATACAGTCCTAGACATTTCAGTTCGCCCTTTCAGTATGCTCGGCATTTGATTGCTTGATCTCGTACCCACTACGGATAGGTCGGAGGAACAATCTGATGTGTCGGGTCATTCCTCACCCAGACCGGTCAGACCCGACAGCCCATTAAGCAAGGGGGTGGTCTATTCCGAGTTTATAAGCGTAGTCCGGGTAGGCACCCTGGAAAGCCGTTCAGTGCCCGATCCCTGCCCTACTTCGAGGGGTAGCGTACTGAGCAACCTGGAAGTGCCAGTTAATCAGTAATGTCTCTTGACCCTGCGCTCTAGAATAGTTTCGACGGGAGAAGCGTCAAGCAGTTATTGGACTGCACTGCCCGTAAATCTCTCGAGCACGCGTCGCTCGTGCTAATTCCATCCGTTGAAGTATGCGCCGGGACAGCTGCGAGATCGGCAAGTGCTGTTCTCGGTCCAACAAGGGGAGAAGGGCTCTGCTGCTTGAACTTCGTCCAACGGCGCAGCTCTCGAAAAATCCTACTTGGCCCACACACATCACTATCAGTGGTACGTAGTATGATAGAATCATCACCTCGGCAGTGCTCCAGCTAGCGGGCCCGACGGGGAGACTTCGGAGTTCGGGCGGCCGGGCGGGGCTAGCCGGGCCGAGCCGAGCCCTAACTTATGCAGGAACCATGTGGCTTTGAGGGAGGGGTGGACCCTGCAGTCCGTTTCCTAATCTCACTACAGAACCTAGGTACTGGGACAGTTATGCAGGGGTGTGAGACCAGGAACTTTGGTTGTGGCTGCTTATGATGCATTGAAGTTTAAACGGATGTTCGTTGTGTTGTTACAGTAGTAGTAGTAGTAGTAGTAGTAGTAGTAGTAGTAGTAGTAGTAGTAGTAGCAGCATCAGCAGCAGTATTGATAGAACAAGTAGTGATCACCCTAGTGAAAAGAAAACGAAAGCGAAGAAAGAGAGAAGAATGTCTTGCTATGCCAGTGCCTGGGTATCACAACCACAATAAGAATAACATGATTAACAATGTAAAGAAAAAATGAAAAAAAAAAAGAGAATATCCATCTACCAGCCCCTAAAAGTCATAGAGATCATTGCAAAGACTGCAATCCAATGGAAGAGAAGATCCCGGGTCTAGAAACAAGACGGCGGCTGTCTCAGGGAATGCTCATCGAGGATTTATCAAACACCCAAGCCTGGGTCCTCATAATTCGTCTAGTGCCATGGAATGTTAGCAACCTGATGCAGGGCATTATTTATAGGGAAATCAGCACTCATCAGTGCACGTACCCCGCGCCAACTGTGCCACGCCGACCCTAGCGTCTGACGCAGTCTTTGCAAAATAGTCTCCGCGGGTCGTGATTCGGCATCCCGATTTGAGGTTATCGGTGGGCCCTCGACCTGCAGGTTCGAGGTCGCTTCAGCACCGGCATCTGCATCTGCAACTGCAGGATCCCGTAGAGGAACTTGTAGGCCAACATGTGGCGTCCAGGGGTCATTTGTACCACAAGCAATGAATCGTATTAAAGGATTCCATTTCCGTGACTCAGGGTGCTGGGCTACATCGGCAAGGTCGCCATCGTAGATTAAGTATAACTTGGCAACGTGCACGAGTGATTTTGTTTTTCTAAAGCCGAGGTACCACCGGTCAAATACCGCTCTATTGGGCGCGGTAACCACGATAACTTGAAGCTGTCCGGAAGGGTTTGAGATAGGTTTATGTTTCTGGAAGGGTGAGCTGAGGTCTGAGCGTTGGGGCTCTGTGGGAAGAGAGATACAGTGCCAAAGAGCGGGGCGGCTTACGCTGTAGCGGTGGAGATTGACCCGGATCTCTCCTGGTGTTGTTTTGTATTTAGAAATGGCTGACATCGCTGATGTTAAGGCTCCAAATTGGAAGTGATTTCGATTGCCCAAATGTGTCAAGGCTGTCAAGGCTGTCAAGGCTGATGAGGAACAAGGTGATGAGGATGATGAGTATAAGAATAAGAACCCATGACAGTGGGTGAAAGATATAGTGTGTCTGGATGTCAGGAATTGAACGAGGCAGGGAACGAAATAGTGAATAAGTAGTAAATGAATAGTGAAGAAGTATAGAAGGTAGCAACTTTGTCCATGGGTTTATCAAAGCAAGATGAAAGGTTTAGGGTTTATTCACTAAGCACCTTGCATTTTCAGCCAACAATACGTTGTCAAGTGTATCAACTGAATGATTATTGAGTGAAGCAAACATCTGCTAGGGCCACAATCACCTATTCAACGCTGCCTTTACGCTAAATGATAACTAGATATAGAGGTAACTGCGCAATATAGGCCATGTCATTGAGTAGCTAGCTAGCCTATAGACAAAAACAGAACTAAAGCCAAGACGATATCCGCGAGTGCCATATCCTGAGTAGCAAACAGGGCTTCCTAGATCAACATTAGCTATAAGACGATCCACCACCAGGCAGGAGGCAACAAACCACGATTCAAAGCCGGAAACTAGTTGCTAAAGGTAGGGAAGGGAATTGAACCCGTCCTTTCCTCAGTGTCGCGCGGGTGGCGCTCCCCTGTCTGCCTATTCCGTCTATCCTCTCCAATGGGGTAGTTGCCCATGTCATCGTAATACAACGAGGGGGCATCAGGCAAGCGTGCAAACGTGACGCGGCCGTTGATGTTCGACCCCTGCGTGTAAGTCACCTTCGTGAGGTGGTTGATATGGTAGGTATACCAGCAGTCGCTGATCTTCTTGACGAACGGGGGCCCAGCCGGGTCGAATTGCTTGAACCAGTCGTCGAGGGCTTTCTTGTTGGCAGCGGCCAGCAGTAGTCGGTGGCTGCCGCGGTGCAACAGGATATTTTTGGGCTGATGGGAAGTCAGCTATCAGCACGCACCGTACCGTAACTTAGCAAGATGCGGGTGTTTTGTGACGCCTACCTCGAGGCCGATGAGATACGCGTACACGGGCGAGTCCATGGCGGTGATAGCTGTCCAGGCAGAGTACGAGCAGGTGGGAGAATTGAGCAGATGGCAAGGATGAGCAGAGAGAAGGAAAGACAGGACGGGCAGCCTGCCTAAATAGAGTGAGGCGGGCCTAGGGCATGTTGCGCCTGCCTGCCTGGAACAAAGAAAATAACCCCAATCCTCCGTACCCCACCCATTCCCCTCGAATCTTCCAGGCCCTCCAGAGGGGCATTCCGCACCCTCTGGAATCCTTTCATCCACAAAGTTAAATTGCCCCCGGTGGCGCACCCTGGGGTAGCACGGAGTCTCACGCAAGGACCGCTTGGCCAGGCCCCAACGTCTAGGGACCACTAGTTTTAGAGCCTGGCGGGAGATGTTGGTGTCAGAGCAGGTAATGAACTGGGATGTTCGAACTTCTCTGCTTCTCCTTGGCTCGGGATGTTTGCTATCGCTTGGTCCAGTTTAAAACCCAGCAGCGTAGAACGCACTTATCCGCGTCGCCCTCTGCTCAGACAGAGCCAGGACTAGCGGTCAAGACCTCCTCAAATAAGGTCATCTTTCCGGCTTCGAGTTCCCAAAACCGAAGTCCGAAAAGTCTCTTCCTTGTGCGCTGCATCGACTTTTCTTTGTTCCTTCTCATCCACGGAACGCCTTTCGAGTAATCCCACGATTTATCGAATTCAAATATGGCTAGCGCGCCTGCTGCTCCCACGGCCTCGCCGTCTACCAGTCGCCGAGCAGTTCCGCTCATGTCGATTCTGAGTTCAGAACTCAGCATTGACGATGTAAGCTTCCCCCCTCTTTTGCCTGGTCGAGCAATGCTAACATTGCCGGACATAAGGCACGAGATCGCATCATGCGCACTCTTTTCGGGCTCGAGGCCGCAGACCTGGTCCCACCCGGCTTGACCAACTTTATGGACCGAACCGAGGAGAGACTATGGGCCACAGAGTCTAAGAAGAAATTTTGGGTGCCAGCTGGAGAAAATATCTCAGCCTTGATTATTTGGGTTTGGTGCTCGCACTTGGTCGAGGCGCTGGAGGCTATAGCTGTGGCTATGCCTGTGGAGGAGCAAACCAGTACTAGTTTTGACCAAGTCATCGATAGACTGCCTCCATCACTTGCCGGATACGATCGTGCGATGCTCGCCAAAGCAGTCTTTGCCAGCATATGCGTCGTTACGGGTCTCATCGATCCTGTAGCGGAGTCGGAACAAGGTGAGGTAGCACAAGAGGACGTTCAGCTGGCGGCCAAATACAAAGACAAAAATCCCTGGCTTATAACAGTTAAACTCCGTGACCCTATAATATTCTCGCTCACAACTATCTTCGACCACGCTAGCGCAATCAGCGACCCCGCTCAGAATCCAGACTCCAGCAGTGACAATGGAATAAACAAGTCAGGTCCTGGGGTCCTGGATTTCGGGTATCTGAGCAAGTATGGAAATGTGACCCTGGAACTGGTGGACTCCCTCGCTGGGCACATGGCGTTCAAGATCACTAGCAAAGGCGCCGTCTTGTCCCTTTATCGGTTTCCGTCGCTGTGTCTGGCGCATCTCCGGGGTGATGTGAGAGTCAAACTGGGCCACTAGTATGTCGCTGACTACCATTTCATTCTCCTATTCGGTTGGTCGCTAACCCCGCGATTATCAGCGTGGTTACCGCTCTCAAAGGTATCCCCGCCGACTTCATTTTTGACAGTCCGAGCAGCGATAATTCTCCGGACAACGCGGTATTCGAGGAGATCATGTTGACCTACCATCTCTTCTTCTCTCAGTCAGAGAGCGCAAGAGATCTTCTGGCCAAGAAGCTGGAAGAGGAGACAGGTGCCGTCGATCCATTCCTGCTTGGATATGTTGCGCGCCGTACGCTGCTAGGGGGGCGGTCGCCGCTGCCGTTCCCAGAGGATTTGATCCCCAAAGACTCCCCCCACCGCGATGTGTGGCTGCAAGGTCTTGGTGGATGCAACTTAACACCCATGTTTCCGGTTTTTACACCGCGCCTAGCAGTAGTGCATGAGTATATCATGTCCAGGCACGCAGATGGTGTCGTTGCGGTAGCGACGGATCCCAGGAACCCAGTGGCACGGCTGCAGTACGTGACCGCGACCGCCCTGGGATCTGTTGCTGTCGCCACGGCAGTTGCTGCGTGCATTGTCAACGGGGTGTACTCGTCCAAAAAGTGAAAGCTGGGGCTTGGTCATAGCTCTCGATTGGTGCAATGGGGGACAGGCTTATGCTCGTCCCACGGTCTCGTAAAACTTAATCTGTCTTTGTCACATCCCGCCATGGTTGTGGGCCCGCGCCACTAGAGTAAGAGCTAGTCCAATGTATGATGCGATGTATGCTGAATGACTCGAGAGATTCAAGGGCGGATATTTGTGCTTTGCATCGTAGATTCTCATTAGTCCATTATCAAATCATAGGGTAAGATACATCATTTCGTTTCGGCGTTCCTGCCGTCAGATGCGTTCGCATTTGCATTGACGCTGCCTCCACCTCCATTCCCCTTGGAACCACCACCCCTACCCCGGCCACTTCGTCGACTACGACCCCCGCCTGAAGACGAGCCGCCGCCGCCGCCGCCGGAGCCGGAGCCTCCTGCTCCCTCACTAGATTTCGCACCGCGGGCCGAGTTCGGAGTTGCCTCCGCCGGTGCACTGGGAGGCGTAGGTTTAGCCTCGCCACGACCCTTGCCGCGCCCTTTCTCCGCGCCTGGGTTCGCCTTCCTTTCGAGTACAACGACTTGGCTTTGAGCGACAGTGACGGGGCTGGCGGAGATGGCTTTTTGCAGCGATCCGGGTTCCGCAAAGTCAACGTACCCAAAGCCCTTCTTCTTATCGATCTCCACCTTGACAACTTTGCCGAAGGGTGAGAAGGCGATCTCAAGGAGAGGTTCGGTTACGCCCTGAGAAGGATTGGCGTGCTTGAGGAATGCCTGCGTAGCGGTGGATGTAGGCGTTGCTGGTGTAGTGGCCGACGATTGTTTACCTCTGGCTCTAAGTCCTCGCGGCGTAGATGTAGCCTGAGCAGGCGTGCTGGTTTCAGAACGTTGAGAGGCCGGTGTTTCGATGGGCTGAGGGGGATTGTTACGCCTCGCCTTAGCGTCTTGGGTTGCTGGACTTCCCTTTGGAGCCCGGGTGGGCGTTTCCTTCTTGACCTCCGAGGGAGCGGCTGGTTCTGCTCGAGGTTCGCTCTCGCCAGTAGTTCCAGAGGTCCCTCGTCCGCCTCGTCGACGATTACTAGACGGTGCTAGGCCCAAGTCCCGCTGCACGATCTTCCCTACAACCGCCGGGTTTCCACGCTCCCTCTTTCGTTCAGGCGCTGGCGGTGTTGCATCTTTGGGTGTGCTCTGCGTACTAGACGACTTCACGGCCTGCTTCGATGCCACATTGGCAGCCTGTTTGTTCGCTGCTTTAACAGCTTCCTTCGTAGCCTTGTCGTTCCGGTCGTTCCGGTCATTCCTTGGTTTCTTCTCGGTCTTCTCATTGCTGACAGGCGAAACTTCCTTGTCAGGCCGCTGGAGAAGCTTCTTGGATTGAACCTTTTCGGATTTTGGCTCTCGTTCAGATCTCTGCCTGGACGACTTGCTCGATGCTTCCTTCGCTTTGTTTGCCTTTTTCTCCTTGATGTACTGCACTAGCGGCGTAGTCGTTATAGCTTCCTTCTTATTTTCATCCTCGGTAGAATCGGCGATGGGCTTCGTGATAGGTTGGGTGAGGCTTTCGAGGAATTGAATGAATTCTGGATCTTGATCGATAGTTCCCTGACGAGCATCTTTGCGTACACGACTTCCAGGTATCTTGGCGTACGGTGCGAATTCCAAGTTCGGCGGGCCGAGGAGTACAGGGTCGTTCGCGGTGTTGCGGGCGTCCAAGAATGACGTTCCTCGGACTGTATCAGAGAGGGATGCAATGTGTTCGCTCGAAACGACGTAGATGTAGGCTCGAGAAGGGCGAGAGGGTTTGGCTGAACTGTTATTCAAACCGTCAGCTGCAGCTACTCCAGAGCGATCATCGAACACTCACTCTTTGGAGACCTTTCCAGGCTTGTACTGAGTCCAGCTCACCTTTCCCGCCCCAGCTTTCCAATCCGCGCCCATCGCTGTCTCAAACTCTTCCTGCGTTAACCCGGGCGGCAGACGGCGGACGAGTAGCTTCAGCCGCGGGGCTGCTGGCTTTGGAGCTTTCCTGGGCGCGGGAGCATTCTTCTGAGTCGCGGACGCAGGAATCTGAAGGACTCCGCCGCTTGACTTGGAGAGGACTTGAGTCATGATTGATATGCCCCAAATCCAAGTGTCACTGCCACCTGAACTCCGATAGGCGCGTTGATCAAAAGCGAGCAGCCGAACAAAAGGCCGGCAGAGAGGATAATGTCAGGCGAGCACTCTCTCAGATCCAAGTACAGATAAATGCCAATCAGACCGCAAATTATCGAAGCTGAGGTCTGCAGATGACCCTGGATGGGAGATGAGCTCCTTGGAAATTCCCCGCTGACCGGACGGCAATAAATGATCTCGCACGTGACTGCAAATCAGCGATAACCAGCAGTGCCCTGCGGGGAAAGGGAGCGAGCACGTTAATGTGTGCATCAGCTGTTGCCGACCATTTGAGCTTATTACTGCCTCGTTGAACCTCTCCACTTCTTTCTCTTCTCTCGCGCTTTTCATATTTCTATCCCTTTTACCATGACTGATCCAAATGTCCCTCAGCCGGGGCCAGCGAAGCTGAAGCGCAATGCAGGGCCAGACGAGTGGTTAGAGGCGGCCAAGGACTGCAAATATCTTTCAGAGTCACATATGAAGCAGCTTTGTGAGATTGTGAAGGAGTATATGATGGAAGGTATGTTTGCGACCGAGCCTAGTGGGAAGCTTCCGAATGCTGACATCTGTGCGTGGTTCAGAATCGAATATTCAGCCGGTATCGACCCCCGTTACGATCTGCGGAGATATCCACGGCCAATTCTACGACCTCCTAGAACTATTTCGCGTCTCAGGTGGGATGCCCGATGCGTCCCTGGCTGAACCTCCAAAGACATCCTCTACCGTGATAACATCGGACGACATCGAGCCGCCGACCACAATAACGGACCCGGAGCTGAGAAAGAAGCTGGGAAAGCCAGCGAGCGGGGAAGATGACGAGAACTCTAGTCAAAGAGAACGGTCCTCAAGTTCAGGATCTACAGAAATAGCTGTCAACCGCAACTTCGTTTTCCTCGGCGACTATGTCGATCGCGGATATTTCAGTCTGGAGACTCTGACACTATTGCTGTGCCTGAAAGCCAAGTTTGTGTCCGTATCCTTAAAACATGGATAAAAGCTAATTTCGAAGGTATCCGGACCGAGTGACGCTGGTTCGCGGTAATCACGAATCCCGACAAATCACACAGGTATATGGTTTCTACGAGGAATGTCTGCAGAAGTATGGGAATGCCTCCGTATGGAAGGCTTGCTGTCAAGTGTTTGACTTTATGACTCTCGGTGCAATTATTGACGGTCGAGTGCTATGTGTTCATGGAGGATTGAGTCCCGAAATCAGGACCCTGGACCAAGTCCGCGTCGTCGCCAGAGCCCAAGAAATTCCGCACGAAGGTGCATTCTGTGACCTGGTCTGGTCGGATCCAGACGACGTTGAGACGTGGGCAGTTAGCCCTCGAGGCGCTGGTAAGTTAGTGGATACTTGAAAACCCATCCCCATGTTAACGTCGCTCCAGGCTGGCTATTCGGTGATAAAGTAGCGGACGAGTTCTGCCACGTGAACGATTTAACCCTCATTGCGCGAGCCCACCAGCTTGTAAACGAAGGCTACAAGTATCACTTCTCGAACAACAACGTGGTTACCGTGTGGAGCGCACCCAACTACTGCTACCGCTGTGGAAACTTGGCTTCTGTGTGCGAGATTAACGACGATCTCAAACCGACATTCAAACTCTTCGGCGCCGTTCCTGACGAGCAACGGCATGTTCCACAGTCAAGGGGAGGACGCAGCGAGTACTTTTTGTAAAATATTTCCTGGACTATGTCAGTCCTGCGCCCACGCTTCGTGGTGATGAGGGCGTTATTTGCACCGGCGCTGGCGTTCGGGAGGGATACCTGATGGATTGGCCTTCTTCGGCAGGCGGTTGACGGGCATCATATATAACGATCTAGAACACGCTTAATGAACTCTGATTTTACGAAGCAGCGGTAGGCTATAGCAGCCAGTACAACGTCTACATGCCGAGTCAAGTTCCGCGGCTTAAGAGTTCACCCATGGCTGCAAACGTCGAGAACGTATCTCATAATATGCAGTTCAGTCTGGCGGCTCGCCTGCAACCATATTCAACCGAGGTCCAAGGACGCAGCATGGCTCGCCTCCGGGACTGGTTCCGAACTTTCGGAGCGCGTCCCGGAGGCGCTCCGAGCGGCCATAGCCAACGAATATAACGAAAGTACACACCCTTCTACGGTGATATTGGCTACTAATTCCTGAATTCCCCTTCTTTGCTTATCCACTCACTCTCTGAGAAGTCTCAAAATGCCATCACCGCACCAAACAGACGTCCTAATCTGCGGCAGCGGCTCCGCAGGCCTCAGCGCCGCAACCTGGCTCGCGCGCTACGGGATTCCCTGCAAGATCCTCGAGCGTCGGCCCGGTCCCATGACAAGGGGACAAGCAGACGGCGTGCAGTGCCGGACGGTCGAGATCTTCGAGAGCTTCGGGATGGGCGAGGAGTTGCTCCGGGAGGCGTACCACGTGCTCGAGATTGTGTTCTGGGCGGGTGCCGATGCAGATGATCGTATCTCTCGCACAGGGCGCGCAGCAGATGTCCAGCCGGGGCTGTCGCACTGTCCGCACGTTATTCTGAACCAGGCGCGCATTAATGGGCTGTTCATTGACGCTATGCGGAAATTCAATGGCCAGGAGATTGAGTATGGGTGGGATGTGAAACATGTAGAGCTTGGGGACTCTGATGAGGAGTATCCGGTTAAGGTGACGGCGGAAAATAATGGCGGGGTGCAGGTGTTCAAGGCGAAGTATGTTTTGGTATGTTTATTGGTTTAGACCTTGAACTCGATTGCGTTGCTTGTCTTACTGGCATGATTCAGGGCTGCGACGGAGCGCACAGTACTGTTCGAAAGTCGCTCGGGTACAATATGATCGGTGACAGCTCAGATGCAGTCTGGGGCGTTATGGACATGGTTCCGAGAACCGACTTCCCCGACATCCGCAAGAAAACCTCCATTCGTTCCAAGACAGGTAGTCTACTTATCATCCCTCGCGAGGGCGAGAACCGCAACCTGACTCGGTTCTACATCGAATTGCCACCGGCAACGGCGCCAAAAGACATCAAGCTCGAAGATCTGCAGCAGGCAGCCAGGGACATCTTCGGCCAATACGAGATCGAATTCACAGAGACGGTCTGGTGGTCCGCGTATGCCATCGGCCAGCGACACGCGGATTTCTTCCACAAGGATAACCGAATCTTTCTTGCAGGGGATGCTTGCCACACTCACTCGCCGAAGGCTGGACAGGGAATGAACGTTAGCTTACAGGATGGATACAATATTGGCTGGAAATTAGCGCATGTTTTGAAAGGGTTGGCTCCGCCGTCGCTGTTAGAGACATATGTTCTGGAGCGTGGCAAGGTGGCCATCGACTTGATCAATTTCGACCGGTACTTCGCGAAGCTGTTCTCCACAAAAGAGAGTGTGTCCGCTACAGAGTTTCAGGAGGGGTTTGTCAAAGCGGGCAAGTATATGGCTGGGTTGACGGCGAAGTATGAGGAGTCGGCTGTTACCTGTGATCTGGGGTTGTCGGATACCCTAGCGAGAAACATTGTTGTTGGGATGAGGTTGCCGAGTTCGCTGGTTGTTCGGCATTGCGATTCAAAGCAGGTACAACTTGCTAGCGCGCTGAAGTCGGATGGTCGGTGGAGGGTCATGGTGTTTCCGGGGGATATTGCACTTCCTCACAACAAGGCACGGTTGGATGCGGTAAGTTCTTTACTGATCGTGACTAAACCTCTACTGATGGACGATAGGTTGGTGCATACCTTGCCTCAAGCGAGAGCCCGCTTCAGGCATTTAGGCTGCAAGGCGGCGATTGTGATAGCCTCATCGAGCCGATTCTGGTTGGCTACGGTTCTCGTCATGCTATTGAGCTTGACCAGATGCCCCCGGCCTTTTACCCTGTTACTGGAAAGAATCAGATTAAAGGTTGGTTGCTCGCTTGCCTGCTGGTCAACCCGGATTGACTCTACATAGACCTACATAAGATTTTCTTCGATGACGAAAGCTACAAGAAGGTCCATGGGCATTTGTACGAGCACCTTGGGCTTGACCCCGAAAATGGTGTCCTTGTGATTGTGCGACCCGATCAATGTGAGTATTCTTTCCCTCTAGTCTTTGCAAACGGGTTTGCTAATTAATGGACTAGACGTTTCGTCGGTTATTCCTATCGAGGACTACAGGCGAGTTGGGCAGTTCTTCGCTGGATTCCTCTATCGCTATTGATTCTGGCTTGTGCCCTTTATGAGTTTATGAAATATGTAACGAGCATTGATGTGAGACATAGCCAGGTGGATTGATCACAGTATCTGGTGCTAGTAGCCTTAGTTGTATTTAGGACAGCAATTGCTAATTATACCTTATCAACCTGGATCAAACTAACCAATCCAACAACTCTAGCTCGCGCGATCAGGCTTTCTTTTTTCAAAGACATTGATGTCCCACATATGAGGTTACAAGTTGGGCTGGGCTCGTTGAATCAATGCTGATGTTAATCCCGAGAGAAACACAAACCCTCGTATGGATGACATCGATGAGTCACTTCTTCAATCGCAGGCAGAACTCTAAAAGCCATAAGTAGTGCCCCGAGAGAAGTCCATACTTGTCTCTTGATCAGCTGCGAGCCAAAAAGCAATAAGAAGAAGAACTACTTCAAGATGCCCTCCCATTTCAACTACACCGTTGCCCCGCACCTGAAAGACTTCGCCATCCCACTGTCCGAGTTCCGCGCCATCAACGCCCAATACGTACACTTCGTCGGCGGGGGGCTCATATTTTCACGGGCTGCATCAACACTGAATCTGAGTGCCCTGAAAGGAGCAGGGAAAGAGAAAGAGACAGAGAAAGAGAAAGAGAGAGCTCCCCTCCGCATCCTCCTCCTCCAACGCTCGTACGAAGATTCCTACGGCGGCCAATGGGAAGGGCCCGGCGGCTCCATCGACCCCGAAGATGGGAGCATCCTAGACGGCGTCGCGCGCGAAGTCCTCGAGGAAAGCGGCCTGCATGTCTCGCGGTTCGTTGAGCTCGCCGGCAAGGAGGAGTGGGTGAAGCAACGGCCTGATCGGATTGAACTCGTGGTCAAGTTTACGTTTATTGTCGAGGTGCATGAGGCGAAGCCCGCCATGTCTACTTCTACGGATGCTTTTACTCCTAGAGATGGAGAAGCGGGTGCTGCAGGTGTACCAGCTGACAAGCTGACCGACGGGACTGTTGCTCCTGGGCTCGAGAGGCGCTGGGAGGAGATGGTTAAGCTTGATCCCGCGGAGCATAGGGACTTTGAGTGGGTTGGTGAGGAGGAGGTTAGGGAGGGCGAGGAGGATACCACGGGGAAGTACAAGTCGTTTGCGGAGATGGGCAAGACGATACTGGGGGCTTTTCAGATCATGAAGGAGAGGGCGTCGTTGGATGCGATTGGTGATGATGCTTGATATGAACCGATTTCCACTGAGTCACTAGGATACGGGTAGTGCTTATTTTGAATCTGCATCCAAGCAGCATTTAAAGTTGTACAAAAGAAGCAGCATTTAAAGTTGTACAAAAGAAGCAGCATCCTTGCTACGTCCGGTATTCTAGTTACAAACACCATAGAAGCTCCTCGAGGATATAGGGTTCCATGCAAATAATGACAGCAGGTACTGTCAGTTTCAGTTCAGACTGTATTCTCTCTATACGAGCCAGGGGTAGACTATGAGAGTGAACAAAGTTGTTTCTTTCTGGATTTTGCCTTGCCCGGAGTATCTATCTCGTTGGACTTTAATATGTTTTAAGGCAGTGTATATGCAATTGATGCCTCAGATTTCAGGTGTCAGATCAGGTGTCGATTCCTTTCATCTCTGAACCACAAAAAGTTCCGAATTATTCATCAAACGCAGCCGCCAACTTCTTCTTGCGGTTCGACACCAATCGCTTTCTTGGTACCCTTGCGTCTTCGTGGGCTTCAGTGTTTATCGCCTGCGATGCTCGATCTGGTCTAGATCCGACCTCCTCACTAGGGATTTTCCCATCTCTCGACAAGCCCACCCCGCTTCAAGAGGGGCGGTACTCAGCTTCGCAAGAACTTGTTCATGATGGCCGACTCTACCACTGCCGAAGGTTAGCTCATCCCTCAATACCCATGTCTAGGTTAAAGACTGAATGGTTTATCTAGTCGGTCTTTTGACCCTTTGGCATTCCTTCCGTCTACCGCTGCTCGTAGCGCTGGCCGCGCTCTTCGTTATCGTCCGTCTCCGCCAGACTCGATCCAAGACCGCTACTGCATCCTCCGTCCCACCGTCGCCGCGCAGTTCGTCTCCGCAAGAAATCACGAAGTCTGAAGGACACTCAGGGCTCTCCGAAAAGAAGGACCTGGGAGTGTCCAATAATGGCCGCGTTTCGCCAAAGCCGACTGCCGGGCCAAAGAGAGTGACCGGCAAGAAGCCGTCGAAGTCTGCCGGGAAACGATTGGGCTCGGCGTCGGACGAGGAGGAGCAGCCCGTGACACATATCCAGCCTATTATCTTCTGGGCATCGTTGACTGGAAGTACTGAAAGGTACGCCCAGGTACTGCTGGAGGAGTTGCGGGCGGCCGCGCAGAGCCAGGCCGATCCCGAGAAGCGCGAGCGCGGGCTCCTGCCTCCTCAGATCCACGACCTTGCCGAAGTAGACTATGAAGACTACTTCACGACGGCGCCTAAGCCTCCTTCGACCTCGCCTGGAACACGTTATGTCTACTGCTTCCTCATCCCTAGCTACAACATCGACACTATTCTGGATACCTTCCTTCACCACCTTGACGAGACTCACCACGACTTCCGCATCGATACGGGATCCCTGTCAAACCTTGCTGGATTTGCTGTTTTCGGATTTGGAGACAAGGAAGGATGGCCGACTGAGGAGGAAGGGTTCTGCTCGCAGGCTAAAGAACTTGACCGATGGATGGCTAAGCTCACCAACAAGAAGAGAGCGTACCCTCTTGGCTTTGGTGATGTGAAGAGCGACGCCGAGTCTTCTCTCAAAGAATGGTCAAGTGGACTTCAGGATATCCTCGGCGACATTGTCAAGAACGGTGGTCTAGGTGAAGGTGTTCCCGGCAGTGGTGATCCACTTGAGAGCGACGAAGAGCTATCTGATGACGAAGAGTCCGACTCCAAGAAGTCCAAGCCTCGTAGAAAGGCCCAGGCCGTGGTCGATCTGGAGGACATCAAGATGGGCGCCGACGGTCAAGTTGCGGGTTCGCCTATCCCAGTCGACTTTACAACCTCGGGTATTTCTTCCCGTGATTATCAGCCAACTGAAAAGGAAATGGTGCCCAAGACTTCTCCAACATATGCCTCTCTTACGAAGCAAGGATACACGATCGTCGGTTCGCACTCTGGTGTCAAGATCTGCCGCTGGACCAAGTCTGCCCTGCGTGGCCGAGGCTCATGCTACAAGTTCTCATTCTACGGTATCCGCTCGCACCTGTGCATGGAGGCAACGCCCTCTCTTTCCTGCAGTAACAAGTGTATATTCTGCTGGAGACACGGGACCAACCCCGTCGGGACAACCTGGCGCTGGAAAATCGACTCGCCCGACCTCATCTTCAACGGCGTCAAAGAAGGCCACTACAAAAAGATCAAGATGATGCGCGGCGTCCCAGGCGTCCGCGCCGAGCGCTTCGCCGAAGCAATGCGCATTAGACACTGCGCCCTCAGCCTCGTCGGCGAGCCCATCTTCTATCCACACATCAACCGCTTCCTCGACCTCCTGCACGCAGAACACATCTCCAGCTTCCTCGTCTGCAACGCCCAACACCCAGACCAACTCCAGAACCTCAACCGCGTAACACAACTGTACGTCTCCATCGACGCCAGCAACCGCGACAGCCTGCGCAAGATCGACCGCCCCCTCCACCGCGACTTCTGGGAGCGCTTCCAGCGCTGTCTCGACATTCTCCGCGAAAAGCGCCACATCCAGCGCACGGTCTTCCGCCTCACACTCGTCAAGGGCTTCAACATCGACGACGAAGTCATCGGGTACGCGAACCTCGTCGAAAAGGCCGTCCCCTGCTTCATCGAGATCAAGGGCGTCACGTACTGCGGCACAAGCACGAGCGCGGGCGCCGGCCTCACCATGAAAAACGTCCCCTTCTACGAGGAAATCGCCGCCTTCGTCGTGCAGCTCAACGAAGAACTCGTGCGCCGCGGCCTGGACTACGGCATCGCCGCCGAGCACGCGCACAGCTGCTGCGTGCTGATCGCCTCGGCTCGGTTCAGGGTCAACGGCAAGTGGCACTCGCGCATCGATTACCCGCGCTTCTTTGAGTTGCTGGAGAAGGAGAAGGCCGATGGCACTTCGTTCCGGCCCGAGGATTACATGCGCGAGACCGAGGACTGGGCGCTTTGGGGCAATGGCGGGTTTGACCCGAATGATGAGCGCGTCCACAGGAAGGGCAAGGCTGCGAAGAAGGCGCTTAGAGAGAAGGAGGAGAAGGAGGCCGCCGAGGCTGCGGCTGCTGCTGCGACAGGGGCTATGGAAGTGGTGGAGTGATTAACGAGCGTCTTTGTACGGTTGTATGCGCCTATTTCGCAGTCACACTTGCGCCGCATTGGTACGAATTCGCGCAACCATATATACTATCCACATTTCACATCTGCTCCGGTCGACTTCCGAGACATTTTTCACCGCGGCCCTGCACCGAATAATTACTAGCGGTGCTATTCTCAACCCGAGAATACTAGACGTGTCGACCGTGAAAGTCCATGCGACTCAATTCGGGGTAGGCCCGGAGGCATTGAAAAGTTAGCTACCATCTATTCATGGCTATGTCACTCTAAATAACGCATAGAAACAGCCACTAGCATCATTGGCGGCTGCTGGAGTATACACAAAAGCTTTATTTTTGCAGCAATGAAACTCTTCATATTCTTTCTAACAAGATAAATCCTATTATATACCTATATCTAAGGAGAAGCTTGTCGGGCCCAGACCATAACATGGGCTAGATAAGAAAAGAAACCCGACCCTTCATCATATTGACGCCCGCTGCCTATGCAACTCGAGAATTCCCTCTCAGCCCCTCTCTCCCAATTCTCCCTCCTTCGCTCTCCATCGCCAGTCTCACCCCGTTTTCAAGCTTTTCACCATCACTACCCCTCCTCTCGTCCACCTTCTCCCAACTCTGAAACAACTCATCGATCTCAACGGCACTCAGATCCTTCATCTCCGGCACGATTTTCCACGCAACCACCAGCGAAAGCACACAGAACCCAGTGTAGACGAACCCGGTCTTCGCGCCCAGGGCACCCTCGTCGTTATTGAATATGTACGGCAGCACGATACCCAGCACCCCGTTTGAAAGGCAGCTGACGAGCCAGTTCAGGCCCTGGGATTTGGCGCGCAGGTGCAGCGATGATGCCTCGGCGCCGAAGGCGTACGAGGCCGGCCAGACTGTTAGCCCGGTGATGATTACAAGGAGGAGGATTGTGATTTGAGTGTACCTGGTGTGAGTCAAGGTTCAGAAGATTAGACTGGGCTTTGGGTGGGGATTTTTGTCGTGTTCGTACGTACCACACTGTCACAGGCCCAGCGAAGCAACCCGCTATGCCCATCCCCGTCCAGAGCGCAATGCAAGCGACCAGACCAACCAGCGTGAGCGTGCGCCGCCCAAACTTCACCACCGTGACCATGCTCCCGACGTTGGCGACCAGCCCGAGCCCCACGCCGACCTGCAGGAACACAAGGCTAGTGTGCGCGTTCATCCCGACGACTTGCATAAAGTAACTACCTTTGGCGAGCAGGGACAGGCCGAAGATATTTGGGAGAAGGCCGGCGAATAGGACGATCATTGTTCGGCGGCGATGCGGGCCTGCGAAGCACTCCAGGTATCCGGGTGATCTGCTGCGGTTGGCTTTATTTTCGAGCTCGATGGAGAGGCGGGTTTGTTCGAGGATGGCGGCCGCCTCGGTGACAGAGGAGGAGAGGCGTTCTTGAGCTCTTCGCGCGTCGCTGAAACGGTTCTTGCGAAGCAGGTATGTCGGGCTCTCGGGCATGAGGAACGAGACCACGAACGGCAGAACGGAGAATGGCCACTCCGATACGAAGCAGAGCTTGTACCCGGCCGCCCCTGGTCTAGAAGCCATGACATAGACGATAATGCTCCCGATCAGCTGGCCCAACAGAATAAAAGTCGGGAAAAGGCCTAGGACTGGGCCGCGGAGGACAGGAGCAAGGACTTCGGACATGTATGTCTGCGTGGTACACATGACTTGGTTGACGGCGAAACCCTGCACAAGCTTCGCGACGAGGATGACAGCACGCCGGCTGTTGATTCCGCCGGGGATATTGGAGACGTAGGTTACTGCTACGCCGATGGCTGATACGACGCTCGCAGTCGTGAGGGATCGCCGCCGCCCTGCGCGGTCCTGGATATACCCGCCTGCGAGTGCGCCCAGGACGCCTCCGATGGGATTTGCAATGTTCCACAGGGCGAGCCACAGGGCTGGGATCATAAGCTTGCCGTCGAGGCGGCGCCCGAAGTCTTTTCTCGATGGTGTTAGGGTCCGGATGGTGGGATCAGAGGATGCGTTGGGGAGTACTTACTGGAACTCGGGCATAGAGGATACATTCCCTACGATGACGAGGTCATAGCCATAGAGGATAATGCCGAATGTCAGGGCAAAGCACCATGTCACAGTCTTGGGAGACTCTTTGACAGCCTGCAGTACCGACTGGTCCGGTCGTTCTTGGCTCGAAGGAAGAGACGAGGTCCTTCCATGACTCTCCACAACAACCAAATTCTTACTGTCAGTGCTGCCCATGTCCCCTGATGTATGGCCTGATATCTCCAAGCCTAGAGAAAATTTGCGCTCAATTGTGCGAGAAGGGGTGAGGCAGCAACTATGTATGCTCCAGGCTCAAAAATTGGCGTATCTGGGCGAAGTTCAGGGGCCAGGGCCAAATCTTGTATTTCGGCAAGAGCAAATCAGGCGTGCACTTTCTACAGATGCTGACACAACATCTTCGTCTACAAAGTCGTTCAAGCTGGTGCTTATGATGGTTGTATCCGGGATATATATGTAGGGTTGGGTTGCACCGCGCACAACTCCGGCAGCCCCGGCTCGATCATCCCCCGCGGCCGATCACAACTCCCTGATCATTATAATCTGCGGAGCAAACAAAAATGAGCAGAATGCTGACACTTATTTTCGACATGATAAGAAGGAGAACGGTATGTTTCTGAAGGGTGACGAACCTATGAAGTTGAGGATCTAGTTGGGGTATGGCCTATGCTCTTCCTGTTAGGGCTAAGTGCCATCGAACCCAGGACATTGGTCAAAATTGAGACCAGAATCAGGCAATGACTCTCAAGCAACAACATAGACAAAGAAGCCGTCTCAGTGCCTTCTCCAAAGCACTGGACCCGATCCTGCGCCAACCATGTTAGCGACTGCGTCTCTTCGCTGCTTCTGTACCTTGACTGACCCTCCTCCACCCCGGATGCTGGAAATGTTCCGAGGTAGGACGACAAGCAGACGAGAACAACCGCCGGATATCTTCGGGCTGGGTTGGTTTCCTTGGCTTTACAGCAGTCTCATTGCTGTCACGAATGATGCGAGCCTCTCTTACCACAAGCTTGCATTAGGTATCCAGGTATCCGCGACGGGACGCATCCCTGTCTTGCCTAGAGAGAAAACAGCCAGCCAGATAAGCGACTTCGCGTCTCGTGGATGCATCACTAGGTACCACGGTTGTGAGGTAGCGAGGTCGGGTATCCTCAAAAGCAGTCAGTTGTCGTGTCGTGGTTGTCTTGAATCCGCCGTTGCACCATTGTCATGCAGCGCCGTTGAGGTGATGCAGCTCGCCGTCTCGCGGCTTTGATGTAACACCCAGATCGGAATCTATGTACCGGCACCAAGCCCAGCCTTTGAAGATTGCTGTATATGAGTTTGGAATGAACGGGAGAGGGGCTGCCTCTTCTCCCGGCCGTGGTCTGGGCTTCAGGTTCTATCACCTAGCTAGACCCGAATAAACAGCGGAGGCCGACAACATCTTGCAGGCGACCGCACTCACTGCGATAGAGTTAGGGTCTAAACAATACTTGTTGGAAATACAGATTGGCATAATGATCGGTCAGCCCTTGAGCCTCTATAACTTCGCTATAAGCACAGCGCACAGCCTTGTGCCAGGTGTATATGCTTATTCAGCAAGATAACCGGGTAGTTATGCGTCCCGAAAGTCTATGGACTAGTTCCGAAGCGGAAGGCGGTATTCAGCAGGCGGTAGGTGCTTCCAAGCATACTGCCAGCGTGTCGAGGCTACTCAGGCGCGACTTGGGCAGTAAGCAGAAATACATACCTCACCCACTGCCATACCATGTTCACAGCACATGCTACAATTCTTGACGTCAAGAGCTACGGCCCATTCTAGATATTCTGATCCCCTCGTTACGACCTACCATTCGCAGAAGACCTCCCTCGCAGTCAGACTCAGAGCCCGTCCTAAACCACCTACCTATAACACCCGCACCACATCTACATCCACAGCAACCATGCCTCCCAAAGCCACCCCGAAGCCCCGAAAGCGAAAGACATCCGCAGAAAAGACAGCTAGGGATGATAAAGGTGGAGATATCGAAACCGCCGCCCCAAAGCCAAAGCCAAAGCCCAAGCCAGAGCGCAAGCCCCTCTTAACAGACCTCCCAATCCACGCCTTCCCGGACGCGCCCTCATTCGCAACGTTCCTCTCCGCAAACCACCGCACGCTACCGGGTCTACACCTGAAACTCGCCAAGAAAGCCTCGGGGATCCCCTCCATCACCGCACCGCAAGCCGTCGAAGTCGCGCTGTGCTACGGCTGGATCGACGGGCGCGCGAACGCCCTGGACGAGCGGTTCTGGCTGGTGCGGTACACGCCGCGGCGCGCGAAGAGCATGTGGTCCGCGAAGAATGTTGCGACGGTCGCGCGGCTGGTTGAGGAGGGGCGCATGACGGAGGCCGGGATGCAGGCTGTCAACGCGGCGAAGAATGATGGGCGCTGGGCCCGCGCGTATGATGGGCCGGCGGGGATTGAGGTTCCAAGTGATTTGGAGGAGGCCCTGGCTAGGGATGAGACGGCGAAGAGGGCGTTTGAGATGCTGAGTAGGAGTGAGTGGTATCAGGTGCTGCATCGATTGCAGACGGGGGCGTGGCGCGGAGGGAGGAGAGTATAAAGGGTGTTGTGAGGATGTTGGCGGCTGGGGAGGGGGCG
>RHLP01000664.1:0-23587 GCA_003719405.1 Aspergillus incahuasiensis
TAATTAAAAGCCTTAGAACTCTTTACCTTATTCTTTATTATTTTATTAATATTATAGCCTTAGCTGTGCAAAGTACATGCTTATAATACTATACCTTTTAATTAGCCTAGAAAATAGCTTTTACCTCACTAAAAACTTATAAATTATAATATATTATTTAATTAATCTAAAAAATAATTTTTATTTTAATAAAGGCTACTAAAGTTCTACAGGGCCCCTAGAGGGCCCCTAAAAAAATATTTTTTCCAAAAAATAAGCTAAGTTATTTAGAGTAACTATCTACTAAAGTACCTCAAAGTAAAGTATAGGCCTATTAGTATAGATAAGCTAGTAGAGGATTAGAAGCTTGCAAAAGTTATTATAAAAGCTCTTATGATTACTATAGAAATTTTTAGAATAATTTAAGCTAATATTTTATTATTTTTCTAGATTTTTGTTTATATATCTTTCTAAATAGCTTAATTACTAAGTTTTTAATCTACTTATTAAGTTATAGTTGTAACTGCTAGTGTTGCTAAATGTGTCTAGTACCTTGATGCTCCAGCCTCAAGTACTTGTGAGAGTAGAAACAAACTTGGCCAGCCCTGGCTTTAGTTGTGGATCTATTCACTGTTTTTTCACCCAATCACATTATTTGAATTTCAAGCCGCGCCAAGTAACAGGCCTCACGGGATTGTCAAATGACCTGATAGTAGATAATAACCCCGTGCAGGTGTCTTTCTCAACTTGCCTCTTTTTATTGAAATAGTCTTTCCACCTGCGACAGACGGCACAATTGTTTCAATACTAATCTGCATTTGCGGAATATTTAGCCACTTCACTTGCAACTACAACTATTATGTCGTTCTCTAATCTGGTCTCCGATCTCGCCTTAAGGGACAATTTTGAAGACTGCAACTCCCAAATCTCAAACGCACGATCTCAGATTACTGCTCGATCATACACAAGTACAGCTGCCACAAGTGTCAGCATAGCTGGAGATATCTCAAGCCAGCTTCATTCCGGCTACAGCCACCCACTCAGCAGGTCATGGCAAGCAGAGAGACAATTGACCAAGGTCAGTAGCATATATGTTTGTTGATATTT
Source organism: Aspergillus incahuasiensis (assembly GCA_003719405.1). Lineage (NCBI taxonomy): Eukaryota > Fungi > Ascomycota > Eurotiomycetes > Eurotiales > Aspergillaceae > Aspergillus > Aspergillus incahuasiensis. The sequence continues at coordinate 1,087 of RHLP01000664.1, forward strand.
CTACATCTCACTTGACCGAACCCACTGTACGTATGGACCGTTCTGACTCTCAGATAGGAAATGTTGATCTATCCACTTTTCATCACCGATAACTTTGATGAAGAGACGCCCATCCCGTCACTCCCTAATCAATACCGTCGAGGATTGAACCGCCTAGTACCGTTCTTGAGACCACTTATTCGCAAAGGTCTTCGGTCTGTTATATTGTTCGGTGTTCCTCTGCAGCCTTCTGCCAAAGATGCACTAGGAACCTCCGCCGATGACCCGGCCGGCCCAGTTGTCCAAGCTATTCGCCTGCTCCGCTCGCGCTTCCCTGAGCTGTACATTGTGACTGACGTTTGCCTCTGTGAATACACATCCCATGGCCACTGCGGGATTTTGCGAGAAGATGGAACGCTCGACAACACACAGTCTGTTGATCGTATTTCGGACGTTGCTCTGGCCTACGCTGCGGCTGGAGCCCATTGCGTTGCACCGTCTGACATGAATGATGGAAGAGTTCGTGCTATAAAACTGAAACTGATCGAAGCCGGCTTAGCCCATCGTGTGCTGTTAATGTCTTACAGTGCAAAGTTCAGCGGCTGTCTATATGGACCGTTTCGTGATGCGGCCGGTTCCTGCCCATCATTCGGAGACCGCAGGTGCTACCAACTACCACCCGGCGGCCGTGGACTAGCACGAAGAGCCATACAAAGAGATATTGGCGAGGGCGCAGATATAATCATGGTTAAGCCAGCCAGCAGCTATCTTGATATCATTAGAGATGCAAGAGACCTTGCGAAGGATATTCCAATCGCTGCTTATCAAGTTAGCGGCGAATATGCAATGATACACGCTGGAGCAAAGGCCGGAGTCTTCGACCTGAAATCGATGGCCTTTGAAAGTACCGAGGGGATCTTACGCGCTGGTGCCGGAATTATAGTGAGCTACTTTGTACCTGAATTTTTAGAGTGGCTTTAGGTCAAACTTGTTACTTGAGAGTTTGATGTGCCGCTTTGTTAGCTGTAGCAACCTCCCGACAGGATTATACCCCAATGTTTCCCCTCGTTTAATTCCAGATTATTACCAGAACATCCCCTGCTCCTCTGGGGGTCAAACCCCCGGTACCCTAGTATCGAACCACCGTATACCTTGTCGATGGGTTATTTCAGAAATATACCAACACAGACTAATACATGAATGAGTAATAGTACCTATTTTCAACACGGTAAATAGCGATAACAATGGAGGGTTTATGTTCTAATTTCAGAATTTTACCACGTTCAAGGAGCTGAAACAGAACAATTTTTATCTGCTCTGAACCTGCCATGTTTGATAGATTTCATAAGCCACGCAAGGTAATAATAGATAAGAATATAGACATAGGCTAGTGGTGTTACAGGATAACAGAAATGATTTAACTCAGTTAAATGAGAGCTGAAAATCGAGATACCCAAGCTCGCAATGCTCTGACAAAGGGACGGACGGCAAGAACGAGTGTCACATGTAGCTCGGTTTCAATCCCTGGAAGCCATAGGCGACGATATCAGTTTTTACTACCTCACCGGGGGCGACATATGCTCCGCGCCGGAGACGGACGCCAGGATAGATAATACAACCGGCTCCGACATAACAGTCTTCTTCGATTGTAACGGGCCTGCCTTGATAGCGGCTCTGCGATCCTTTCCTTTCCTGCATATTTGCATGAGCCGTCGACGTGAGAATGGTTACTTTCGGACCGATCCAGGTATGTGCCCCAATTGTAATAGGGCAATCGTCGACAAAAAGACAGCTCTCGGATATCATAACATCCTCGCCAATATGGACATTGTAACCATAATGACAATGAAAAGGCGCCTCTACCACAGCGCCCTGACCAATAGACCCCGCGGGCCTCGGCGAAGTAACACCAGAGGGTGAATTCGTAGAGGTCTGAGGTACCAATACTTCCTTCAATAAACGGTTCTGCTCCTTGGCACTGAGTCCTGAGACAGGATTGCATGCATTATTAAACCGCCAAAGCGCGGCTCTACACCTCTTCCTTTCCTCCACGAGAATGATATCAAAAGGCCTGTAAAGGTCACCACGTAACATCTTATCCTTTTCCGTTTCCTCACTGGACACGGCCCGGCCAGACAACTGGTGCTCAATACTCAGAGCCATGCGTGCTTGAGCCTGGGGTGTGCTGGTGTCAATGCTACTGGTGTGGGTTGCTCGTTGGTCAATTCCGCTCTGGAATAAAGGGACACTTGGTTTTGTAGGCCCACTGTGTGATATATCTCTTATTGGCGGTACAAGTTGATAGTCGCTCTTGGCATGTCCTTCTCGAGACAGTTCGTGTATCGATGGAACTTCTCGATAGTCCGCTTTTGCCACAGAATCTGCGATAAAACCCGGATGATTTCCACCTGGCCAGGCTCGCTTCGACCATGAGCCTCGATTAGACCCAACACATGTAGGACTAGTATTGAATTGTGTCACCGGGCGGTTGTCATCGTCAACCATTGGCCTCAATTTTCCCGCGTCAGGCGGCTCTGCTAAGCCTTGTTGCCGATCATGGTGACTGGTGTCGTGTACATACTGCCCACCAGTGTCTGGATATCCATCCTTTGATTGTAGTGGAACCGGTGTTTTTGAGGTGGAAGGTTTCTGCCATGTGTTGCGATTTGAGTACCCCTCGCAGTCAAAACCTCCTCTAATGCAATTGTTACCTGCAATGGAGTATCAGCATTGAGTACGCGAAGCTAAACCAGGCCGAAAACAGAGACTTGCGAAACTTACAGGCTGGGTGTTGTTCATCGCACTTCTTCTTTCGTTTTCGGCAAGTCATGCAACCGGTCTTCGTTCTGTTGCTAAAAACGCGTTTTCTCTTGGGTGCGACTTGTACGACATTTTGCGACCGTTCGTGAGCGAAAGAAGATGCGAGCGGTTGCTCGCTTGATATAGACCCCTCGACGGCTGGTCTATTGACGCCATCCCAGGTCTTATGGGCGACATCGGGTCTTTGAGCCTCGCGCTGCAGCGCCTCGGCTAATTGGGCATCCGAAGTGTCCATTTGCTGGACACGCTGAGTCTGGTTTAGTAGCTGTGCATCATATTCCGGCCAACTGGTATTTGTGGACGACCTTCGAGTCATTTGGCCCTCGTCTACCCTGGTGTGTGCTTGAGGAGACGTGCGCTTCGACTCGCTATCGCTTTGGGAACTCATAATTCCATTTGAGGTACCTGCCTGCGGAGAATGCTCTTCAAAGCCGTCGGTAGGATATGCCGGGCTTTTCGGCCCACGATATGGCGCGCGAAACTCGTCTTGCTCGCCAGATTCCGATCTTCTTCTTTTAGCTCGACCGAATGAAACGAGACCACTATGTGAATTTGACAGTTGGGACTGTCGTTCATCCATATCGTAACTGTTATGCCCGTTCTCCTTAAAGTCCTCTTCGAGCCGGGTACTTCGATCATGGCCGGAACGCGCCCAAGCTTCAGTAGAGTCTCGATTGCTCTCATTGCTTGGGCTGCCTTCAACAGCGGGCTCCCCTGCCGAGGCGTCCCTTCCATTCACCGCCGTGAACCGCGAAGGGCTATGTTCTACCCTAGAATTTTTCTCAGACTCTTGGTCATTCATCACTGGCGCGGTGACTATTGCAGTCATGAGTGGTATGTTCGACGGTTGTGATGCTGATCCAAGTATTGGCGGATAGGCCGCTATAAAGATGAACGTTAGTTATTTGCAAGAGCTAAACAGCCCGCGTATATTTGCGCAGTTTGCGCGGCTTGCAATCGGGTTGAGATCGCCAATATATGTCGATTAGTACCGAGACTCTGAGAGTGCAGCCGATGATTTGGATCAACCCCCATCCACCATGTATAGCTGTATCAAGATCGAGGGCAGGTCGTAACAGCCACAGGATAGGAGCTATGGGCTATAGAGTAGGGCAGATAATAACCATCAGGAAAAAAATAAATAAATTGAGATTGAGATATTGAACGCAAGTCTAACGAGGGAATCGCGAAGCAGGTACCGGAATAACGATGGATAACCAGACCGGTAGGATAGGGAGCGGTGCGCCTAAGTGAGCTGAATAGAGCAGAGCGTCTGACAGCAATGCGACTTTAGAGGGTAAAGCCTGATTGTCGTCGCTGATGCCAGCTGCATAGAGGTTGAAACGAGGGTAAAGCGTCCTTGATGGCGCGTTTCACTGGAGAAGGGTATCACACGTACAAGGAAATTCAAAGCCAGAGCCGAGAAGATGATAAGGGGAATTGGGAAGAGGGGGGCAGTAAGGTTGACCTAGGAGTGGAGGGGAGAGGGATAAGCGATGGCAGTAATTCAGCGAGTAGCATAGCAGCACGAGAAGATTTAATTATAACCTTTGCCGCCTGCAGACAGCGTATTCAACGAGACTACTACCTAGGTACGGGCTAGACGCTTTGTAGAGATCCAATAGTAACCTGTGACCAGCAGAGGGCTTCGCCTCCCAGTAATGCGTAAGTAATCTGATGGATGAGAAAGAAAAGAAAAGAAGAGGTATTAGACTTGAGGTTAGACCAGGAGCTGCAATCCGACGAACCAAGCAAGATAGAGAGAGATGCGGCCGCCAGCTGGCTGACGTGAACTCGACTTGGTTTACGATTTACGAAGCATCTACGGAGAAGTCGAGTTGGCGCGCGATCGGCCCTGGCCGCGCGAAGCAGCCTGGTTCGCGACTCACCAGTGGCCTCATCACTTTTGAAGGAACACTTCGGTTGGGCGACGGCCTGCGATTGGGTCGTGTCCCGCTCAGGCGACACGCCACCTTGAGATGGAGGGTCAGACGCCCTTTTTCAGCCCCGTTGTCCGTGCTATCCGCCAGGGAAGCGCGGCACAGCGCCGGAACACTGAGAGCTTGGAATTTGTCACCCCTTCTTCGCCAACTCATTCACCATTGACGCCAGCAGCGGTTCATGGATGCATAGGAAGTTTCAGTCACATCTCGAGCCCAGCATGTCTGCAACCGCCGGGCAAGAGATTATAGATACTTCTGACCATTACGTCAATAATTCATCTACAGAGTAGTCTATCTGTATATACTATATACTAAGAGAATACTGCCTACTCAGTAATAATCTGTTGATATGTTATACCTTCCAAAGAAGTATCCTAGATTGATTGTCAGTGAATCACGGGCCGAGCAATTTACGTTATAAATTATACTATTTACTGCTGTGTTTCTTTCTACAAGCTAGACACAGATGTGACCTGCAAGGTAACCATCAACACCCCTCTGGCCCGTAGCCTGTCGTGATGATAACCTTGTATATTTACGGCTGGTGGCGCATATAGCAAGACAGGATCCGTATTGATTACACACAGGCCAGAGGATGTACATTGGATAGGTAGTACTACGGAGTACGGAGTACTCCATATTACTTGAGAACCACAAAATAGTAGTACCTGGACTATCTATCCAAACTCCCTCTGTAACTAAATAACTAATGGTGCGCGAGCAGCCAAAAGCCTAGAATCAGTACCAGAGTCCGAGCATGCATTTATCATTTGGACGGCTTTGTCTATGCTGCAGCCCATACCTAGGCTAGAGCAATGGTCATATTCAGAATAACTCTTCTTCCTCCAACCATTGATTGACTCGAGGTCCAAAAAGAGCACAAATAATACTGTCAGCCAAGCAAGACGCTGACTAATATCTTGATCATAACTATGGGAACTGAGTCAACTGACAGCCATGCACCTCACCGCCAGAGGATCAGTTCCCTTACTAGTATCTAACCAGCCATTTTATGATTCTTTCGGGCAACGCCAGACTCGACGGTCTGTCCATTCTTTCCTCCGCAGCTCAGGCCCGCAACGTATCCGACCCGCTTCCTCTTTCCGAATATCAGTTCAACTTTCAAGCTATCCTCACAACACACCCACCACCCCTGTGCTTAAGACTGCTTCTAGCAAACCCCTCCAAGGAAACTTTTACCCCGCCAACATCCCGTCCTTTTGGCTCCCCATATCTCGTACAACGCCTGCCATAGACACAGTCAAGCAAGCCGAAATTATCCCCCGCCTCGCGTTTTATTGGATACGACTGTATCGGAGACAATCGAGGTTGAAGTGAAACCCGCCCATACCTGAGTCGCCGCGACGGGATGTCTGTCTCTATACAGGAGCTGGACACTACCGTCCAGGCCTTCTACGAAGGCAAAGGCGAATTGGTAGGTTATACAGTGGAACAATATCAATAGATAAAATTAGATTGCTAACTCGAGCTTGACATCTGAAGCAAAAACAAGCCCAACAGACTCTGACAGAAGTAAGCTTCCGCTATAAATGTGACGCTGTCAAGATCACGTCTGACTCGCTTTAATTATCAGTTCAAGCAAAATCCGGACGCCTGGTTGATCGTCGGAAACATACTCCAGGAGTCGCAATATCCTCAGACGAAATGTGAGGTTGTTAACTTCTATACCGTCGACTCGTTGCTGATATCCCCTAGACCTTGCCCTTCAAGTTCTCGACGATGTGATCATGACCCGATGGAAAGTTTTGCCTAGGGAGCAGTGTCTAGGTAAGTTTGTGTGAAGGCGAACAACGCTGCTCGTTGCTATGTGATCTGACCAACCAGGTATTCGCAACTTTATCGTTAATTTCATCATCGAAAACTCCAAGTCTGAGGAAAAGCTGAGGAGTGAACGAGCGTTCTTGAACAAGCTTAACTTGGTTCTCGTCTCCATATTGAAACAAGAGTGGCCGCATAATTGGCCAACTTTCATCAACGAAATCGTCTCATCATGCCACACAAGCCTTTCTATTTGTGAAAACAACATGGCGATCCTCCGACTACTGTCTGAAGAAGTGTTTGACTTCTCCCAGGATCAGATGACGTCTGTCAAGGCAAGGAATCTAAAGACGACCATGACACAGGAGTTTTCGTCGATCTTCCAGCTATGCTCCGAGGTGCTTACTACCGCAAATCAACCGAGCCTAGTTAAAGCCACTTTAGAGACGCTCCTTCGGTTTTTGAACTGGATTCCGCTTGGATACATTTTTGAGACGCCCGTTATAAATACACTATTGACGCGGTTTCTGGACGTCCCCGAGTTTCGTAATGTGACCCTTAAATGCCTCACGGAGATTGGTGGACTTCAAATTGGGAACCCTTACAACTATGACGAGAGGCTTATTCACATGTTCACCGAAACTCTGACTACAGTATCAAAAACCATTCCATTATCCATGGACTTGAAGAATACCTATGCGAAAAGCAACTCGAGGGACCAAGAATTCGTGCTCAATCTGGCATTATTCCTGTGCAGCTTCTTTAGCGCACACCTCAATGTGAGTACTCAGCCTGAAACACTACATCGTTAAGTGCATTGGCAACTGATTATGATTCAAATAGCTTGTTGAAAAGCTACCCAACCGGGATTATCTTACGCATGCCCACTTCTACCTAATCCGGATCAGCCAGATTGACGATAGGGAGGTGTTCAAAATTTGTCTAGAATATTGGACGAGACTGGTACAAGAACTTTACGAAGAGATGCAGCAACTTCCAATTACCGACATCAATCCATTGGTGAGCATGGGAGTGAGCGGCTTGGCCAACGGAGGTGCGCCGCACCCGAACACCCTTGCCGGCTATCCTCTCCGCAAGCACAAATACGACGAGGTTCTATCGAGCCTGCGCACCGTCATGATTGAGAAAATGGTGCGTCCAGAAGAAGTTTTGATTGTTGAAAACGAAGAGGGTGAAATCATACGTGAATTCGTCAAGGAAAGCGACACAATCCAGTTGTACAAAACGATCCGCGAGTGCCTGGTATATTTGACACATCTGGACGTTATTGATACCGAGAATATCATGATTGAGAAGCTGGCGAAGCAGGTTGATGGTACCGAATGGTCCTGGGCGAACTGCAACACACTCTGCTGGGCAATTGGCTCAATATCCGGCGCCATGAATGAAGAGACGGAGAAGAGATTCCTCGTTACTGTCATCAAGGACCTTTTGGGGCTTACGGAAATGAAGAGAGGGAAAGACAACAAAGCCGTCGTTGCGAGTAACATTATGTACATCGTGGGACAATACCCACGTTTCTTGAAGGCTCATTGGAAGTTTCTGAAAACAGTTGTTAACAAACTGTTTGAATTCATGCATGAGACGCACGAAGGTAAGTATTTGACTGGCTTTTTTATAGCATTTTAGTAGCTTACTCCCTCAGGTGTCCAGGACATGGCTTGTGACACGTTCATTAAAATCGCCAATAAGTGCAGGAGGCATTTTGTTGCCCTTCAACCAGGAGAGAACGAAGCCTTTATTGAGGAAATTGTCCGCAACATGCGCAAAATTACATGTGATCTTTCGCCACAACAGGTGCACACCTTTTACGAAGCTTGCGGCTACATGATCTCGGCACAGGGTCAAAAGGGCCTCCAGGATCGGCTGATTGAAAATTTGATGTCATTACCCAATTCCGCCTGGGACGCCATCATTGCTCAGGCCAATCAGGATCCGTCTGTCCTCCAAGATGGGGAGACAATCAAGATTGTTGGAAACATCATGAAGACCAACGTCGCAGCCTGCTCGTCCGTTGGTACCTACTTTTACTCCCAGTTAGGCCGGATCTATCATGACATGTTGAACATGTTCCGGGCGTCCAGTCAGCTAATTAACGATGCTGTTGCACGCGATGGTAAGTCCTCTTCTCCGCATCTTTTATTTTCTTATGGTGTATCGATGTGTTCCGTCGTTAGCATTTCATTTTTTTCATTTTTTGTCAGTTAACAGTATCATTAGGCGACATTGCGACTAAGACCCCTAAAGTCAGGGGACTTCGCACAATCAAGCGGGAGATCTTGAAGCTTATTGACACCTACGTACAAAAAGCTGACGACTTGGAGATGGTCAATGCGAATATGGTACCGCCGCTTCTTGAGGCCGTCCTGGTGGATTACAACCGTAACGTACCCAATGCTCGGGAAGCTGAAGTTTTGAGTGTCATGACAACGGTCATTCAAAAGTTGCACGTATGCCACCCCGTTCCTGTTCTGCTATGACATCGATTGCCCTTCTCATCATACTGAACGTGTACTCACGAGACCCTCAGAACTTGATGGATGATAAGGTGCCTCTGATTATGGAAAGTGTCTTTGAATGCACTTTAGAAATGATAAACAAGGACTTCCATGAGTTCCCCGACCACAGAATCCAATTCTTCAAACTGCTCCAAGCAATCAACCTCTATTGCTTCCCGGCCCTGCTGAAACTCGACGCAACACAATTCAAATTCGTCATCGATTCTTGTATGTGGGCAAGTAAGCACGATAATCGAGAAGTTGAAAATACCGGTCTCACAATGTGCCTCGAACTCATGAACAATATGGCTGAGATTGATGTACAAACATCGAACATCTTCTTCCGCCAATTCTATATCCCAATCTTACAGGATGTATTTTTCGTTCTCACGGACAGTGATCATAAAGCAGGTAAGCCTATCATTGCTGCAGCCATAAAATGTAACGGCACTGACACAAATACGCACATTGAAGGCTTCAAATCGCAGGCTTCGCTGTTGTCGCGAATGTTTTATTTCATTGAAGCTGGGAAGATTCAGGATCCCATTTACTCCCCCGAACAAGCTCCTATTGGGACCTCCAATAAAGACTTCCTTCAAAAATATGTTGCGGATCTCCTGCAGACTGCATTCAAGAATTTGCAAGAGTAAGTCAATGACACCTCCAAATCGAAGGCTGTCGGTTGTTTTCTGGAAGTGGTCCTAACTATCTGGTAGAATCCAAATCAAACAATTCGTCGTGGGTTTGTTTACTTTCAACGACGACTTTAACAAATTCAAAACACACCTGCGCGATTTCTTGATCTCGTTGAAAGAGTTCGCCGGGGATAATGCTGAACTTTACGCCGAGGAAAGAGAACAGGCCCTGAAAGATGCCAAAGCTGCTGAGCGTGATCGTGCAATGAGGGTAGGAGGGCTCCTGAAGCCTTCAGAGATGGACCATGACGACGAGCTATGACTGGACGAAGACCTGAAATCGGAGAACTCGTTATCCTCGACTAACGATGTGATAAGTTCGGGAGGCCACCAATCCTGCAACCGCGGAGACTGGTTAGACGGCTGGTCCTTCTATGGACTCTAAGTACGAGATATGTTCCGCTTGCCTATTTCAGGATGTATTTTGGTCGGCCAGCTACGGTCAACGTTCTGGAATTAGGGCCGTATGAAAGGTTAATTATACCTAATCTTTCGTTGCGGTTTGTTCTCGGGCATATACGGCACACGACTCATAATATGTCATGTTGCCGATCTGGCGAGCCACCGCATCTCATCTAGTTTATCCGAGGCTCCCCGGTTGTATCTACCAGCAGATAGGTTAAGAAACATGTAATCGTTATAGTAAAGAACAAGCACTGCCAAGACAGCATCGAACGCGTGGGGCCATCATACGAAGCGGGCGGTGAGCCCCGATTGATAAAGGCTAAAACTCGTCCGGCACAGTTGCGCGCTATTATACTCAGCGCCGTAGACTGAGTCTTTTCACCATTTTCAAGCGCAATGCAATCTCATACCCACCATATCACACCGCAGACTTCAGCATCTAGCTCTCGCGTTTCCTCTGTTACTCGAGTACAGGATGATGCCTTGAATGCACCAGTCAGTGGAACGTTGAGGCTCAGAGCGGAAAACGATGCCACATCTGGGCGCGAAGAAACGCCCAGACGACATATACAGTGGAGTGAGGATGTGGTAGATAACGAGGGAATGGGGAAGAGGAGCTCGAAAGGTACAGGATGAATTATATTACTGCCGACGAAGAAAAGCTCCTAGCTATGATGATTTCAGAACTGACTGTTTGGTCTCGATCGTTCGCCCGCGCGCCATAGTTTGCTGCATATACCATAAGACGAGACCCATTGGGGAAAGCAGCTCAGAATCCGAATCCTCTGATTCGGAGTCGTCTGATTCGGATAGCGGTCGCCACAACGGGAATTCGAATGCGAAGAGAAGCTGCAGACACCCCAACCACAACCATGACGGCGCTCAGAATTTGGCGAACAGAGGTCGAGAACCGGGTGGCGGTAGCCATAACAGCGTGAAAGGCCAACAAAGAAAGCCTAGTCCAAATGCATACGAGAAAATGCCCAAGTACGCCAAGGGCTAAGTCCTATATCAATCACTATAGGATAAATCCCACATGCATCGTCAAGCAACACGTACCACTCTTCAGGATTACGCACACTCACTCATACAGCGTTCAGCACGATAGATCAGAGAGATACCTTCAGAATACATAGGTTGTTTGGTCCTGGTAATGGAAATTGAGGATTCGGTTACTCGAAGCTTTTATCGACTTGGAGCAAAATGGCCACCTCACCACCGATCCGCTTGCCCGTCAAATCAGAATCATGTGGTGGTCTATGCGCATGGCAAGCGTCCGTATGCAGCCTAAAATCTCGATTCCCTTGGTAATGTGGCTTACGTCGAACTCTATTAGCTGAAATCGAACTGATGCAACCAAAAGTGTACGCCGTGGAAAACTCGCCGAATATTGAAATGCCGAGTTATCTAGATATAGTCTATTTGTGCCATGTACAGTCTCACTATCATAACATCATGCTTCTCCTCCTAGCAGCAACTCGCTGTCCCCTTGTCACTTGCGTCGAACCCATTGCCTCGATGAACCCTTGTGGATCTCTATTCTGAAGCTCATCGGCTACGGGCACTCCGTTCATCGAGTTGGTTTCATAAGCTGTGACCAAGTTGTTGCATACACTTTCCACATCCAAAGCACTTGTGAAGATATTCGGGGCGCTATCTTGTGTAGAGCTCTTGCTGTTCGAAGAATGCCGTCTGGACTTCTTTCCGGTTACCAAAATTGCCTGATCCTGAATCACGGGCATACCTGAACCTTCGTGAGACAACTGGTGATGAATACCTTGAACACCATCTGGCCTTAGTGAGCGTCCATCAATAATTTCGTTAGCCACTAGGTCATGCTCCTCGGTTGACGTGTTTGGACTTCGAGCCTTTTTGGCGGAGATGTACTTGTTCCTTCGATCTTGTGGCTCCGAATCCGAATCTGCGTGTGAAGTCGATTTTCTTGATTTATCACCACTGACGGCCGGTCCTAACTCGTTTGTCGAACGTCTCATCTTGTCTCTGAGGTTTGGTTCGGCGTAACTGACCACAGCACCTCGTCGCCTGGACGGCCGAGCTTTGGCCAAATCCGATGTCTCTGAGCCCACCGAATTTTGAATTTCATGAAGCGACTGCGCACCTGATTCTAATTCCACTTCATTCTCTTGTTTGCTACCACATTTGATTCCGATGCTGTCGAAAATGTGGCCGCGATCGCTAGGCTTCCTTGGGGATGCAGCCTTGCCCCGACTCGCACTACCTTTGCACTGCCTAGGTTGAGAATTCTCATCTGTTCTCATGGATTTCTGTTCGGGGTGTCCATTGTACATCTTCGCAATTCCAGACTTCATGGGGGAAACTATGCTGGTATTCGTAGTCTCTGTTGGTCGTACAGTTAGCCAACACCATGTGATTCGAGATCCGAGGGTACATACTTGATTCGAGTACTTTTCGCTTCGGTTCCACCCGAGTTGAGGCGCTTTCGCTTGATTGAGGCTTTTTCTTGATTGGGGGATGGTTACTCTGGAGTGGCATAGGCGCTCGAGCTAGGCAATCGAGATTGCTGCTGTCATCCTCAGCTGGATCATGTTCATGTTGTGAAGACAATTTTGGCCACTGAACCGGACGGCTGAATTGGAAACCATCATCCCCCAGGGGGCTCGTTTCGAACAGGGTCTCTTCGTCTTCAATTGAGAATTTGCGTTTCGTTCCGCATTTGCGCGTAAATCTTGGATCGAGGAGAGACAAGGACATTGTATCAGTCTGTTCCTTATCGATCGTTGCCGGGCCTGTTCTCTTCCTTCTCCTGGTTTCAAGGTTGGGAGGCAGGGACTGTTCATCTCCTGTGTAATCAACAACCGTATTTGTGCTTATCGCGTCAACCGGTGCGCTCGTTGAAGCGTCGCATTTGACAGAAATTTCTGGGGACCTGGAGTCTATGATTGAAGCGGGCGAGTTTGGACTATTGTCGTCACTCGCGGTGGTCTCTTGTAATGCTTGCGGACTGTCAAGCGCCCTGTGTCTTAGTGATACATCGCACTTGCTCAAGGACTACGTACTTACCTTAGTGTGTTTCTTGGATAGAATTTATCCTCTAGTATGACAGGAAGTCGTCCGTCTAGGTCGAATCCATCATGATCCAGCTCAAGATCTCCATCATGAACATCTCTGGCCAAACCAATTTCTTTTGGTCGCCTGCTTGGATTCGACTCGGAATTTTCGCGAGCTGCTCTAGAGTACCGACGCGGTAAGCTACCCAGCTCAGTTATCAAGCTGCTCAGCTCCAACAGTTTGTTATCTAGCCTTGATTTGACATCGTGAATTCCGTCGTGAAGTGTTCTAGCTGCTTCATACCGCTCCAAGTCCTGTGTCAGGGCAATAACCTGTTCTCTGAGCGAAACATTTTCGGAAAGAAGATGTGAGACTTCAGACTCAAGGCTTCGAATCCGAAGCGACTGGATTGAGTTCACTCGGGCAATCTCGCGATTTTGTCGCACGAATCGTCTTTTTACTAGAGAAAAGTTAGCCACCAAGGAGCTTCCTGTCAACGAGGAGCTTCTCGAGATTTTTAACGAACATATTTCAATGGGCTCAGACGAAGCAGTCGACTCATTCAGACGAGCCATATTCGTCACAAGATATCGAACAAGAGATATTTTCTTACACCGTGTTCGTTCGCTTGTACTGTTCTCACTAATGATATCTGTTCGAGGTAGCGAGTGGTTATTCGAGGATATAGACGTTCCTCAGCTTGGAAACGTTGACTTCGTCCTGCTTCGCTGAGGCCTGCGGGCCAGGACCTCGGGGATTGTTGATAGTTAACCCGACTAGGCATAGCTCGGTGCTGGTTTTGTTTTGGAAAGTGCGGCGCTGGGCTCCACAACACTACTTACTACTACATATTAATATCCAAAGAGCACCCCCTCACTCCTTGATCGAGGACTCAACGGTGTTTCGGCTTGACTTACTGCTTCTAGACATTGATAACCCTTGGAACGCTGTCTCTGTTCTCTACTTGAAAAACAAAAGTTCAAAGAGTTCACGCCTCTTCGTTCAAGGCTCCTATTCTAAACCTACATTGCAATGGCGTATGCGTCCCGCCCTACCTCGATGCTTCCCCCAGGGTCGTCGACGGCGTCCCTTCGACAGACAAACAGCTGCATATCACAACAGCAGTCATCTGCTTTGGCGGCTCGTGTTGCGTCAAAGAAAGCTGAGCTGCATGACCTCATTCAACTTCGCGAAATGAGTAGTGGCCTTGCATGGCAGATGGAGGCTCTTCAAGCCAAGCTAGAAACGCTCAGAGACGGCACAGAAGGTAGATCAGGCCCGCTTCGGCATATCTTTGATTTATCTTACTGACTACCGCGTAACCAGCTGTGGCATGCGTACTTGCTAATTGGGACAATGTTCTGAGAGCAATTACTATGGCCTCAAGTATGTCCAGTGTCTTCTTTGAACTTAATCCACCTTACTGACGATGTTTAATCCAGCCAAATTGACGATACTGAGTCTTCCTTCGAAGCAAGGGCGTACAGATGGAAAGGATGAGGTGTCTAGTACGGAACCAGCTTTACCGGCGACCCTTGTCCGAATACCCGCAGTTCAACAAGACAGGCCCAACGAACAGTAAACAATACTATACTGTTTGAACTCTTTATCGCTCCGCAAAAGAGGGCGAAGAAGTCGGACAGGCGAGCATCGATGTCTCGTGGATAGACTTCAGTCAGCAACATCGCGACCGTCGGTGAAAAATCACTCCCGGGTGATCTGACCACGCCATGCAATATGGGTACCCCATGAAGTATTCATGAGGAGCTACTCAGTTTGCGCACAAATTGTTCATGCTAGTTGGAAGCACACATACCTCTGACACACCTGAGGTTGTCATCAGAATCAAATCCCACAACACCCACTCCACAGCAATCGGGCTGTGCAGGCGTGGAATCGGCTCGGAGGCAGGGGGAGCTTTGCAATTCTGTAAAAAGAGTCTTTCTTGTCTGCATGTGGATGGTTGTTATCTACATTGGGACTTGGTCCCAGCACAGCACGAAATAATTTGCGTCACGTTGGAATTAGACCCCTAATTTTCAGGACGAAGTTCAGCCAGAATGACTTTAATGTTGGAGTTGAGCTTCATGAATTTGAGCTAGCTATAATATGCGTGTGTCTACATATTTTGTCCAACAATACAGCATCTTGACTTTACAATATTCTGCTTGACACCTGCTGACTGCCGACTGGATACTTCTATAGTGAATTCAGCGTGTGCTTTCTAGAGGAATATCCTTGTATCTGGTAAAACTACGAACCGCGAGATGAGCACAGATTGAAACTTCAACTCGTGTAGCCCCATTTACACTCTTTATGCTATGCGTATACTCAATCATCGTCTGCACTAAAGGTCCTGTGGGGGATATGGCTGTACAAAGTGACTACTACATAAAGAAACAGGTGAATCATATTTTGGAGGCCACCAGAGAGGGGTGCGATGGCGGGCCCGGATCCGATATACTTGGAATATTTGCGTGACCTTGTCGTACGGCGTGGGCCTACAACTCTCACGGAGTGGATTAGTTGACATTGAGAGGCCGTGACGACTCTATAGTGTATGGTATCATGCCATCCGAGACCTTTTCCCGGCCCTGGGTGGCATGTTAGCAGAAGGATACGCCAGTGACCTGAGGCCCTTCTTCCGTACAGGTGCTGGACTCTGGACTATCAGATACATACTTCGCGATATACCGGTTATTACTGAGCACTCCTGTGGTATTTGCGAAAGTTCAATGGATTTATTCCTGTATGGAATACATGGTCTGGGGCTTGGGATGAACTTGAGGCCTGTGGTGGTGGCATACTCCCCTGGACCGGGTTGCCCATGTAGCCCCAAGAAACTCAAAGATCGTCTACATACAGCACAACCCAGGTCCTCTACATTCCTCCAGGGAGTCAATGGCAGACACCAGCATTCATTTATCTTTCCTTTGGGCTCATAGATGAGAAAAATGAGGTCCGAACAGTACTCATCAAAAGAACTGATGTTGTGTCGATAAAGAAGTCCTTCCAGCAAGGACGGCCTGCCATTAACCAGGCGATTCAAGAAGATATAGTTGTTTACTCTGTGCGATTTCTGTTCTCCCATCATGTACTCTATAGCACAAATGACCACACATTTGATTAAAGTGGCATGATGGCATCGCGGCAGGAGCAGTGGGACCCTCGTACTCCCCCTGCCCCGCCTGGACACTACTTCGGGCTAGGACCCGCCAAGCGCGCATCCCCCGTCGGTTATCCCCCACAATTCGATGTTGAGCTTGAGTGGCGGATGCGGCGGGTTAAGGTAATAATAATAACACAGAGTAAATACTGACACGGAGTACTCCGTACATTATCTATCATTACAATGATTATCATTTGCAGATAATGTTGGAGAAGTATATATGTCTGCTTCAGCACGTTCGATTTCCCCAAGATCAACCTTCCCTCATCCTGGCTTACCGTTTGTGCCCTTTAGCCTTCGTTGTTCTGTTAAAGTTGCGGGCTGCCTGGAAACCTTGGGAGAAAAGGAGATGACCCAGGGGACGAGGACTGTGATTGGCTGCTGTGCTATGGCAGTGTGGCTGCTCAGGAAAGTTTGAAGCAAAGACACTACGTACTACTACTACTATGTACTACTCCGGAGTAGTTTCATAGGGGCCTAGCGGAAGGCCCACTTTAGAACTACCCCTCTTATACCCTAGGGTATGCTCCACTCAAACCACAGCAAGGCCAGGAAGCGCAATTGATGATGGAAACAACAGGCACCAACTAAACAGTCGACTCCCTCGGAATGAGGATTGAGTAGGCACTAGTAGGTACTGAGTTACTAGTAAGTACCTACCTCAGATCTTAATACTAATATCAAGAATCTTTACTAATACCGGTAGAGCGTATGTGTCGTAGTACAAAGCTGGAAGTGTCCATGCATCATGCATTGGGACTAATCGGTTTCCACTTTCATCCATCATACCCTTTATAGCGCCTTTCCTCTTAGCTTCCCCCATGGTTGAGAATCTCTCGAGTAGTATATTAATTCTCATCACCTGCCCCTTCATTCGACTCGTTCACTTCTTTCTTTCAGCCTTGTATCTACATCCATTCTTTACTTCTGCTTCTATCTCGCGTCTCGTCTCGTCTCCTTTTCAATCGTTGCCCAAGCTATAGAGAATTTGCTCGAGCCGTATGCCTGTGAGGATGATACTAGATCTGATTACTATGAGGTGACCACATGAGTGCTTGAACATAGGATCAGCTCAATCAAACAAATTTGCTTCCTTGTGAAACATCCCCATTATCTGGAAGCTATAGATTCGCTTCGATAGCTTCCTCACCCCACCAGCTCAAGTTGCTGTCGCCGTCTCATGGGAACTCAGTCACCTGTTTCCACCTCACTTTATCTCGACCCTCGCTTCCAATCTACTATCTGAAGGACATCCCTACCATTTATACTAGCGCTCTGCTTTATTGCCGGGCAAATCTGTGCTGAGGTGCCAATTGTCGAATTTTACATTATGACGACCCAATGGTCTCTTGACCTTTGTCTGGTCTGTGACCGACAGACTCCCGGGGCACCATATTGCTCCCAGTCATGCAGACTAGCGGAACTTGATGCCTCAATTGTGACACAATCTTCCAACCCACGAGATTCAACGGCGGCATCTACAAGTGCCCCCAATCTCGCAGGGCGTAGTGCCACAACTACGCCGGCTTCCAACACAACTCAAACATTGGCCTGGAACTCGTACCGGCCACATTACCAAAAGACGCTGTCGCCATCATCGTCACAGACCTCGTTGTCTTCTCTCCGCAGCAACTCATCACAAGGCTCCACAATATTATCGCAGTCCCAGACTGAATTGCGTGACTACGCGAGCTCCTTCGACCACGTTCGTGACCTCAAACGACGGCTAACATCGTGATAATCTGGCTACCCCGCACAGGATTCTAGTTGGGAATTGACGATTGCTATTAAAAAAGAGGCTCAGGTTCGCGTTCCTCAACTCAAACAGTGACTTGACACATCAAGACTCGCTTTTGCTCAATGTCTTATATTCCTACATACCAATATACCATCTCCAGAAGTCAGCATCCGCATTTTCACATGTAGAATGCGAACGCCGCTTCGCTTCCGTACCTGTCGAATCTTGAACAAAGGCTTGATGAGTTAACGCTAAAAATTATCAAACTGTGTTTAGTATTGGAGAACACAAAGAAGACTGTGCGGAAGGTGGTGGGGAACTTGATTCCATGTTTATGCTGTGGTAGAGGACCGGCGCACGAATCTACTGCATTTCCGGCGACATACCTAACATCTGCCTCTCGCATCACCGTTTTGGTCGACCACTTCCATACTCCTGTTCTTTGCGCTCGGTTGAGGTTTGGATTTGCTTTCGTACTTACACATATTGGACGGTGTTTATGGAGTGCACTGTATCATATATAAATCATAGCGCAATTATGACAGACTTCATTATATGACCGTGCTCGCATTTTTCTGATAGGGCTAGTCTATTATCATTGCCACAACTCGAAATATTGTTACCGTCGCATAGAAGCCGGGGTTTACAATAATAAATTAGTACAACTTTGTTCAGCATTCTTTTTGAGTAGGAACGTATAATGGTGGCTTCTCACTGCATATATTCATGACTGACAGCCACGACTGATGAAGAATCTAGCTAAAAGCCAAAAAGACCGATAAAAAAAAAGAATCATCCGAATCAACTCAAGTCAGAGCTTCAACAAGTGAACTCTCATTCTTTGGAATGAATCTGACTTTGTACTTCTTTGGTATGGCTACCAAACTGGTCGGGTCGGCGTTCCCCTTTACAGGATGCCAGTCTACCGCCTCGTCGGTTGGTTCGATGCGGAAGCTGTTCAGAGTACGTATAAAGACAAGATACAGCTCTCTGTTGGCGAGAAGCGAGCCGGCACACATCCGATAACCCATTCCATATGTGAACATGGGGGCGTCAGGTTGCTCCAACCAGCGCTCTGGCCTAAATTCTTCTGGATCACTCCAAACTTCGGGGTCTATTTCAAAAGGCGTCAATGGAACATGCTAAGTGAAAGGATGGATTGAAGGACGAAAGTTGACATACCCATGTTACATGCCCAAGAGTTGAGGAAAAATACAGTCCTCTTGGGTATCACCTTGCCATTATAGGTGATATCTCTGATTGACGTGCGGGGCAACGCCAGGCGGAGAACAGTATAGTATCTGGAAGGATATTTTAGTTAGATTTTGGCATAGATATGTTAATGGGAGGACGAGATAACACGGACCTGAGACACTCCCTAACCAAGGCAACGATATAAGCGCATTTTTGATCGTCATTAGGATCGCACAACGGTTGAGTTTTGCCATACATTCCCTGAATAGCCTTTGCTGCTTTGTCCTGAATGTCCGGGCGTTGAGAAAGTAGAGAGATACTCCAGGCAACGAGCGTGGTAACAGTATCCAAGCCGCCAGAGAGCATGGTTAAACTGATTGAAGTGAGCTCCTCAGTGTTCAGTTTGGCAACATTATCAAGAATAACGTTGGCCTGGATGCAGGGTTTATGGGTGCCCTTCTCCATTCGATCATCAAGGTCTCGGTTGAGCGAATTCAGGTACTTGTCACGCCGGTCTCTCATCTCTTTCGCTTTGTAGGAGTTGGTACTGAAGGGATTCAGACGCAAGAGCGGAATATAGTCCTGCAGATTACCTGTCGTGCTTCTGAACTTACTAATTTCCTCCTCGACCTCGGTGATCTCGTCGAAAAGTTCTTCCTCTTGAGATGCTACGCGTACTCCCCAGTTCAAAGTGAGAGCAAGACTCAGGCTAAGACGCTGAATCATAGCCATGGGGTCCACAGGTGTTTTCCCAGCATTCCCGTACTTGTAAAGTTCTGCCACAAACCCTTTAGACTCGACGTCTAAGTGGTACACGTATGATTCGACAGAGGGACGATTGAGTGCTGACGCTGCACCCTTCCTGCGTCGCTTCAATGATTCGCTATAAGGAGAAGTACCGATTGTTGTACCGGCCGTGTTCGAGACAATCTACATCCAAATTGACATTGTAAGCAAGGAGACTCTTTCGGGTCTAATGAAGAATTATAAACAGAGTCAACTCACTTTGTGGAAGGTATAAAACTCAGGCCTGGAACTTAAAGCTTGTGCGTTATGACCAAAAAGAACCTTTGCGGTTGCAGCAGAATTGACTACCAGCACAGGGATGTTTCCTAGCTGAATCTGGTAGACTGGCCCGTATGTCTCGGACCAAATGCGATATTGTTCGGCCGCATTTGTTCGAATTTGCGCAAGATTACCTATCAAAGGCAATCCCCGAGGGCCATCGAAGCCAGGAATGCGAGCTGAAGCTCGAATAAACTCATTTATGATGATATAGAGGAGTGGAATTGCGAAAGCAACTATAGCCGAAGATTGCAACGGATGTTCAATCGCTGCGCGGTTGATGAGCAATAACGCTTCGGCAATGGCCATGGTGTTGCACGTATGTATTCAGTGATGTTTGCAAACGGATGTCTCAAAGAACAAAACGTTGTGTAGGAGTTCACATTCAAATAAAGAGTACTTGTCATACTTCAGACTATGCCACTTCTCTAACTCCGCCCCAAGAGGAATGTTTCCGCCTCATGGGGCGCTGTAGGGCGCCTGGCTTCACCCCGCATGTCCCGAGAGGACCTGGGGTAATGTAATCCGGTGTAGTCAAGCTTTAGAGGTGTGTGCTCTGTGATTCGCCAGGCGATGCATCGTCTTGTGCTGGGAGCAACCAGGGGCATTTCCGCGCTCGGAACAATTCCGCTCACCCTGAAGCTTGAACGGTAAAATTCCATAATTGAACTCTAGAGTCTGGTGTTTCCGAGCTTGAGGCCATTGTTTCTCTAGTCAGGCAGTTCATTGATCCCTCAGCATTGTCAACTTTCTCTGGCAAGAACCCTAGGCGATAAGAGCCGACGGGAGCAGGCGCTTGTTGGTGGGCTCGAAGAGAACGGCTGAAACAAACACTTTTGTTGACTGGCGTGGTTGAGAGGAATGTTTCTGATAGATTCTAAAGACCGAGTTGAAACGTGCTGGGTAGGTTTCTTCTGGTTTCTAAGGCAAGATAAGGGTCTGCCGATCAGGACTGATATCAATTCACTTTTTCAAGAGGATATACTCCGAGAAACCTACTTTGAATTCCTAGCGGAGAATCAATGCCCACAACCGAGTAGTCAGCAGTGTGAAGACATTTCACAGACCACGGCTATAATGTAGGTAACGTTATTCCCATAGCCCGAACCGGTCAGCGAAGAATACGGGTACACTCCTGTTCCGCGAGAGGCAGCACAGCATACGCGCGCCTTTAATCGGGGCAAAAGCGAGGTTCTTGAGATCGACCTTTAGATAGCTTGGTTGAAGTGCGTCACGGACTCACGGCACGCCCAGGCTGTATTGTCGACTAACTAGTGGTAGTCACTTTGGGAAGATCGCGAGCGGGATGGATCGTCGGCTGCGCACCAAGTACTAAGTATGTCGGCATCAAGATCCTAGACATGCTCCGTGCCCCTTATTTAAGCGTGCAGAATAGGATCGTGGGTGACAGTACTACTATATATGTAGTACTCCATTGTATGGACTATGAATTATGGAGTAAGGCGTGACAATTCTACTACTATGTACCAATACTACTCCGTACGTACTCCGTGGATGATAGCATCATGGTTTCCAAGGTTATAGTCGGTGGGTCAAGTCCCAAATGAATCAGGTCCGGCTGTATGATTGGAAGATTATCTGCTGCGGTCTCCTAGGTCAGAATATTGCAGGCGAAGACGGGAGTCGAGTCTCGACTCCGGCGGCAGGGAGATGTCTCGACACACCTGCCTATTTGATCGGGCCGGGTTGGTCACGGGATGACATGTCCTATAAATTCTCAATCCCGATCGTCCTTATGTTCCTGGATGTTGGTCTTCGGAATCTGGCCTCTGGCGCCAAAAATCCTTTGCTGGTCACATGGAGGCCCGGGCTGTCTGTCTGCTGGCTGCCGAGCGGTTGATTGGTGGGACAACCTGGTTTTACGCCGCGAAGCCGTCATCGATCCACTTGGAAATGTGCTCCAATAGTTGCATTTACTGGGACAGCTGGAACTTGGCAGTCTGAAGGGGTCAACCGGATACTGTTCACGCGGTGCACTGCTCTGAAAACGTCATGACGCAGTATAAGAGAATGGAAGGTTTTCCGGCCGTTTCCACCATGACAACCAGCCTTCTCCCCTCTCATATTCTCCTGTTATTCCTCCTCAGACATCATCTTTTCCTCAAATATCTCCTCTCCTCATTATACTATACTTCCCCCCTCCC
>RHLP01000667.1:0-18801 GCA_003719405.1 Aspergillus incahuasiensis
CCAACATCCCCCACCCAAACCCCTAACAAAAAGCTAACAGCAACAGGGTCAATGTGGCGGGTAAACTGGACGCCGTTTGTTTTGACAAAACCGGAACACTTACCGAGGATGGTTTAGATGTGCTGGGGATACGAGTAATGACACGGGATCAAAGGTTTGTCATCTGCATACTTTGAAGGGTAGGATTCTGATCTCTTAGATTATCTGAACTTTTGTCAGACATACAAACTCTACCCGATAATTCAGCGGCAGCCACCATAATTCCCATCATGGCAACCTGTCACTCTCTCAGAGTAGTTGATGACGAGCTTTTGGGCGACCCGTTGGATGTAAAGATGTTTCAATTTACGGGCTGGTCTTTCCATGAAGGTGGTGGTCAGGCGCCTGAAAACCACAATTTTGAAAACGAAACAATTGTGCCTTCCATTGCCCGGCCTCCTGGTTCCCTCGATTCAAGTCAAACACAGGCGGCTGTGGAGCTTGGTGTTCTTCGCAGCTTTGAATTTGCCTCTGAGCTTCGGCGCGCAAGTGTCATTGTGAGGCAGTTCGGTGACAGCGGTGCCACTGTTTTTGTCAAGGGTGCCCCGGAAAGTGTAAAAGAAATATGTCTACCCGAAAGCTGTCAGTCCTCCGTCATTCTTTTTTTCTTTCTCTACCTAATTAGTACAGTACCATCGGACTTTGAGGATATTCTAAACCAGTACACGCACAATGGCTATCGTGTGATTGCATGCGCAGCTAGATATGAGCGAAGGTTGAGTTGGATGAAAATCCAAAAAGCTACGCGCGAGGATTCAGAGTCAAACCTAGTGTTTACTGGTTTCATAATCTTCGAGAACAAGTTGAAGCCCACATCTGCCGAAACCATCACTGAGCTGAATCAAGCAAACATTCGGACCATCATGTGTACGGGCGATAATATTCTCACTGCAGTAAGCGTGGCAAGAGAGTGTGGAATTTTAGGCGCCGAGGAACACTGCTTTATTCCACGATGGGATGCGTCCAGCGCCGCTGATGCTTCACTCCGTTGGGAGTGTGTGAACAACCCAGATCTAGAGTTGGATCCACGAACGCTAATGGTATGCGCTAGTCCTCAAAGAGCTGGAAAAAGCTAATGCGTGATACAGCCCTCGTCTAACCCGGGCGAAGTCGACTTGTCTATTCCTGGAAATGCTTGCAATGCTAATCAATACTCACTTGCTGTCAGTGGTGATATATTCAGATGGATCCTGAATTATGAGGATGAAATGGTTATGAAAAGAGTATGTAGCGGCCCGGCTCTCTATTCTTTTCTTTTGAGAAATAAAAAAAAAGAAAAACCACAACTGACATTGCAGATGCTTGTCCGCGGAAATGTGTTTGCGAGAATGTCCCCAGATCAAAAGCACGAGCTTGTAGAGAAGCTTCAGTCGCTTGATTACTGCTGTGGTTTCTGCGGCGATGGTGCCAATGATTGTGGGGCACTAAAGGCTGCAGACGTTGGCATGTCACTATCAGAAGCCGAAGCCTCCGTGGCTGCGCCCTTTACCAGTCGCCAGTTTGATGTCTCCTGTGTGCCAACACTGATCAGGTCTGACTTCGCCGTGGCCTTGATTCGAGTCGCAAGCTAACTAGCATAGGGAGGGTCGGGGCTCCTTGGTCACAAGTTTCTGCTGCTTCAAGTATATGAGCTTGTATTCTGCAATTCAGTTTGCGACAGTCAGTTTCTTGTATAGAACCGCGTCTAACCTCGGGGACTTTCAGGTAAGTGTTCCACCTATAAACGATATTAACTCATATTTTATAGTTTTTGTTTATTGACCTTGCCCTTATACTGCCCATTGCTATTTTTAGTAAGTCCATCTCGGCAAGTAAGGCTTCCTCTACTTACGTACCCAGTGGGATGGACTGGTCCATATGCTGTACTCTCTCGGAAGCGACCAACTGCGGACCTTGTTTCTCGAAAGGTCTTGACCCCTTTGATTGGACAGATCATAATAACTGTAATCGTTCAGTTTCTGGCGTACAAGTCGGTCCAGTCGCAACCATGGTAATTCTTTTCTCATCGTCTTGATGTTTTCTGACCGTTTCAGGTTCAAAGCACCTAATATAGAGCTGGGAGGAGATAATATTGAGAACTCTGAGAACACCGTCCTGTTCCTGACCTCGAGCTTCCAGTATATACTAGCGAGTGTTGTACTGAGCGTGGGGCCGCCCTTTCGGAAACCAATGACGTCCAATGGTACGCTTCCTGATTCTATTACCCAGAATATATCATCTAACAGTACAGTGCCCTTTCTCACCGTCATGATCATGGACTTGGTCTTTTCAGGTTACATGCTCTTCCGGCCATCGGCGTGGATAGCGCAGGTTATGCAATTGACCTATTTGTCGGACGCGTTTGCTACATGGCTACTGGGACTTGTACTTGGAAGCTTCTTGTTCGCTTGGCTAGCAGAAAGGAAGCTGTTTCCTCACCTTGCTCGCATCATTGGGCGCTTAAAGGTACTTTTGCGGCGGGCCCACCAAAAACAGCGCCGACAGTACAAAATGCTGCTTGAGGAGATGGGAAAATGAATTTAGCAACGGCAGTAGAACCCCAATTGATTTAGACGAGTAGGTAATCTTTGGAGAATGAAAATTTGCGCAGAATATTGTTGGCGATAGCAGTTCTTCGTCGCTTTCCGCTCAATGATCCCAGGGGTGCTTCCAGCCGAGCAAAGCAGACCCGTCTTTTTTGGCTCGGTACATCAACTATGCAGGATATTGAATGATTAGCTTCCCCACCAAGCTCGACAGGCACGCTCATGGACTTACGAAGAACCACATGCTCGCGCCAAGGGCAGTCGCCGTGAAACGGTAAAGAGGTCGAGCAGGATGAATGTGAATTGGATGATTTGCCGCCATGTCTACAAGCGTTTTAGATATGAGTGTTGGGTAATGCTCTGTCGACTTACCTGTTCAAGATGCGAAAGTCAAGAACGAAACACCGAGGTTTCAATGAGGTTGGATAAGTTGGTTCCGTCTAATCGGAGGTCCGCAGTTCGCATTGGCCTAACGCACGTGACTTACACCGTACTTACTAGTATCGCCGCGGCGCTCGCCCGCTTAGTATTCCAATTATTACATAAGTAATCTGTACACTATACCAGTGTGCCAAACGTCCGGGTCTGGCTTGTCTTATTGTTTTCTATTCATCCTGACTTTATTTTTCTGATACTGGCCACTCAGGTACTTCCTTATGGTGAAGTTCTGGAGTGCAAGTCAGCACATCACTTCTTTCTTTTGGGGGGCGCCTCTTCCGACTTTGGACAAACGATCAATCTACATCTTGATGGAAAATGGGCATAGTGTCACTAGAACGGGATAGCAATGGCGGCAGTAGGTTCTCTGGATGCACCAGCATCCGTGACTTTGAGTTCCTGGGCAAGTTGGGCGAGGGTACATTCGGGTAGGTACCTCGAAACATTGATGGCTGTGGTTGACCGATTCTTCTAGAGAGGTCTACAAAGCAAGAGCAAAAAAAGACGGCTCTATTGTTGCGCTGAAGAAGATACTCATGCACAATGAGCGAGATGGGGTGAGCTCTGCCTGTTTAAACAAACCGGCACCCATCTAACATCTATAGTTTCCAATCACAGCCCTTCGAGAGATCAAGCTCCTGAAAATGTTGTCCCACACAAACATCATGCGGCTTAGAGAAATGGCTGTGGAGCGAAGTAAAGGTACACTGACCCTGGATTCCCAAGTAAACAGTCTAACTCTTTGGTAGGCGAGGGACGTAAGAAGCCTAGCATGTATATGGTCTTCCCTTACATGGAACACGACCTCTCAGGGCTGTTGGAGAATCCGGCTGTCCATTTCTCAGAGGCTCAAATCAAGTGCTATTTGGTCCAGCTTCTTGAAGGATTGAAATATCTACATGGGGTATTGAGTATCGCAAAATTAGAGGAATCCTCTCTGACCTTCTACAGAATTGTATTCTACACCGAGATATGAAAGGCTAGTCCGGCGTCGCACCTGACATGACCCAAGCTGACTGATACAGCTGCAAATCTGCTGATAAGCAACCGGGGCATCTTGCAAATTGCCGACTTCGGATTGGCACGACCTTTCGATGAATCACCCCCTCAACCCGGTAAAGGAGGAGGTGATGCCAGAAGAGACTATACCACGTTAGTGGTGACTCGCTGGTACCGTCCTCCAGAGCTCCTTCTTCAACTCCGGCGTTACACTTCCGCCATCGATATGTGGGGTGTTGGGTGAGTCAATTCTTATTCGCGATGGGTCCTCACTAACGTCCTAGATGTGTTTTTGGGGAAATGTTCAAGGGAAAGCCAATTCTTGCTGGCAACAGCGACCTCAATCAAGCACAGCTTATATTCAGCCTTGTGGGTACGCCCACGGATGAGAACATGCCGGGATGGAGCTCTCTTCCGGGCTGCGAAGGGGTGAAAAGCTTTGGTAACAAGCCGGGCAACCTTGCAGAAGTATTTAAAAAGTTATTGCCCTGTGACTATTCAAGAGATTGCAACTATTAACTTCTCGAACAGTCTAAGCCCCGTCGCCATTTCTTTGCTCACTGAGCTCTTGAAATTGGACTGGCGAAAAAGAGTGAATGCAATCGATGCGCTAAAACATCCATATTTTATGACGCCACCCCTTCCAGCTCGTCCTGGTGACCTTCCAAGTTTCGAAGACTCACATGAACTCGATAGGCGGAAATTTCGTGGACAGCGAGCCGCTATGCCCCCGGCACCCGCGGGAGGCTCAGTGGGCATAGGTCGAAATGGAGGATGGTCAACTAATTCGGGAAATAGAACAGGCGCTGAAAGCAGGAACCACCCTCGCCTTCCCAGTGCTACACGGAACCAAAGAAACCAACGTCTGACGGCAGATTCACAGCAATCCAGGCCGAGAAATGAAGTCCCTCTTCGGCATAGAGATGGCGGGTTACCTCCAAAACCCCCCCAACCTACCAGCCAGTCCTGGGCGCCAGGCCTTCCCGACCAAGGAGGACGAGAAAAGTCTTTCGGGGCTCGCAACATTGACCCAAAAACAAACGTTGACTCGTATATTCCTAGTTATGGTGGAGGCGACCGGAACCGTGAAAGGGACTATGGACCCCCTAACCCTGATTGGCGTGGGTTCTATCATGACAAATCTTACCCGGCCGACTACTCTAGAGAGATCCCTCCCAGGAGACGAAGTCGAAGCCCGCTCTACAGGGAGCGGGTAGATAGGGGTCCGTATCGTCGGTGAGGTAACATATGGTGTCAACTAACAATTGATACTGTGCAAGAATAACAAGCCCGTCTCCCCACCCTCTAGCCCGCCCCTGCCTCACATTATCTCTATTGCTTTTCATGTAGCACGAACAAATTTCCTAGAAAATCACTTCTTGGTTTCGGTGATTGAAATATAATACTTCTTCGCTTTCATTCATCACCAAAGGCGATCGGAGATGCATATGTCATAGCAAGTTGACACTTGAAAGAGACAAGAAATCAAAAACTTTTCCAACGTGTCTGGATCAGCAGAAAAACCTTTGGTAGACAGGTTGCCGTTGAGAGACTGCTACCTTATCGAGGCGCCGACCCTTTCGATGCGCGTAGCCTAGCCGCTGAGTGCAGACAGATTCTCTTGCGCATGTGAAATAACGACGCAGGGTGCTTCCATTAGTATAGTATCCTTGTTATAATACGCGCTGAGAAGTAATCGTATAGTTAGTGCTCTGTAGGTGGAATAAGTGAAGGGGTGGCAGTACAGGAAAGGCTTTCCAGTC
Organism: Aspergillus incahuasiensis; assembly: GCA_003719405.1. Lineage (NCBI taxonomy): Eukaryota > Fungi > Ascomycota > Eurotiomycetes > Eurotiales > Aspergillaceae > Aspergillus > Aspergillus incahuasiensis. The sequence goes on from RHLP01000667.1 coordinate 5,765, forward strand.
TCTCATACAGGTCCGTAATCGTCGCATGGTCAACGTTGCTGATATCGGCCATCAGGTAGGCAACCTAGCCTCCACTTTAGCACGTAGGCCTCCATGACCCGTGAATGAGACTTACATCGCCCCTACTATCCGTCATTTGCTTGTCAACGTTATGGTCGCCAAGAATCTCGTTAACTGGGAAAGTCAGCCAAGCTTCAGTATCAACGTGCTGCGGCTTCCTTACCTTTGCGCAAAACACCGGGTACATTGTGGTGAATGTAGATAACCTACACTATTAGCACATGGTACAGAGCGACCAAAAGATCTTACGCACCCGAGCATGATCCGGTTCATCCATGGTCAGAGAGCGCAGGGTGACCTCAGGAAGGTTGACAGCGCCCAAGGTAGTACCTTCGTTGACGTATCGAACCAAAGCTTCTGCGACCTCGACACCAATTGCACGCTGTGCCTCTTCGGTACTACCACCGATGTGGGGACTCAGAATGAGGTTCTTGAGGGCGCGGAGATCAGTTCCCCAAGCGTTGAGATCGTTGTTGAAGTAATCACCATTTCCGGCCGGCTCATTGGGGTAAACATCGAGCGCAGCACCCGCTATCTTGCCGGATCGCATTGCGTGTACCAGAGCAGGGATGTCGACGACAGTTCCTCGGCTGGCATTGATCAGGTAACTGCCGTCTTTCATGAGCTCGAACTCCTTCTGCCCCAGCATGTTCTTTGTTTCAGGAAGCTCGGGAACATGACAGGTAATGAAATCAGCCTCTGACAGGAGGTCATCCAGTGTGGATACTTGACGTGCTGTGCCTAGTTCCATAAGATTGACCACATCATAGAAAATGACGGACATTCCCATAGCCTCTGCTAGAACGGACAACTGAGAGCCGATATGGCCATATCCGATGATGCCTACAGTCAGTGAGTATCACATTGGTGATATCAAGGAGATAAAAACATACCTAGTGTCTTTCCTCGGATCTCCCAGCATTTGTTGCTCACCTTGTTCCAGGTGCCATTATGCATCTCGTTGGAACGATCGCCAAGCTGGCGAGCAAGAGCAATAATCTCACAGATGACCAGTTCGGCAACACTTCGAGAATTGCTGAAAGGGGAGTTGAAGACTGCGATACCGTGCTCCGCCGCATATTGCAGGTCCACTTGGTTTGTTCCGATACAGAAACAGCCGATGACTATGAGATTACGTGCTTCCTTCAGGACGCGCTCCGTCAACTTGGTTTTTGAACGAATTCCAATGACATGGACGTCCCTATAACAAATCAGAAAAGGCCTCCGGAGGTGAGAAGGCTCTTACCGGATTTTCTCAATAAGTTGGTCCTCGGGGAGCGAGGACTTGAGGAACTCTACTTGATATCCTTGCTTGTTAAGAATGTCACGCCCCGTCTGATTGACGTTTTCCAGAAGCAGAACCTTGATGTCCTCTGTAGCGAACGGCTTCAAGTGCTTTGCATTGACAATAGGAACCAGGCGGTTTGCGAAAGCCGAGCCACTAAGGCTAGACGGGGCAGACTGGAGAGAGGCATTCGGTGAGGAGGATGGGTTGTGCAAGGCACCAGGGTTCAGCACATTGCTGGTGTTGATGTCCCTTGCAGAGGCCATTTTGGAGGATCAAGATGGGCGTCTTAAGTTCGAATGGTCTCAGAGATTAGAACAGAGAGTTGAGACAATTAAATGGCTCACTCACTGGCTAGCACAGCGCGTTACAGCTTGCTGGTCTTTTTTTACAGATGAATTGAGAGCAAACAGCGTTTGGGGAAAGCACTGTTGCGAGTTTCTGTTATATAAGTTTTTTATGAGCACCTGTCAAGCATATTAAAAAGGGTTGACTCATACTAACCTTTGGTCCGAGATAATTGATATAGCCAACACTGACTGGTTGAAAAAATCAATCTATGTGTGAATGTCACAGTACAGTGACTCTATCCAAGCCGATAAGGTTGTTCAGAATGTAGCAAGAAAAGGGCGCATCATCAAGGACACTGACCATGGCGCAGTTTTCACAGCTCCGTGGTCGGAGTTTGTCCTCGGAGGAGTAGCGAAACTCCTGGACCTCGAAGGAGGGGCAAGGTGGGGCAATGTCGATTTCTCGATGACTCGAGGATGCCGATGACCATAATGGCACATAACCGGCCAGAGTCCCTCAGTCCCAACTCCCCACTCCCGACTCCCGATAGACAAGATGGCTCATAGTATAGTAATAGATACAGGACTCACATGCTTTTCTTCTGATGGGAAAGAGGGGGTGTGGTTGACTACTCAGTACGTATCTTCTACGTACTTGGCAAAGTTTTAGAAATAAAGTCAGACTAAGAAGCTTCGATAAAGAAGATGGGCCTTCGGCAGACGCTGATTCCTATGGCTATATCTGTAGGCCGGACGCATGGTTTCAGCTACATGATATTTGTAGAATATCGTTGAGATGCTACAACAAATAGCTGAATATAATCATAGATAAAGGAGATATTCCCATTCTAACGGCGTATAGGGTTAGTCGAATATTGTGAGTTACTAAGACATCAATTAAAAGACCTTATGATACCTAGGTATGACGGGCAGCTTAGTAAGACGTACTAAATTGCCAGTAAGGCATATATATGGGATAAAGCTAGTTCATCCATGTCTGATGCATCGCGGCAGCACGAGATCATGAGCTGTGGACTTATAACGACGCTTTAGGTCCAAGGCTTTAGAAGATCATTCCAGCTATGTGTAGAGCTGCACCTTAAGCTCTCCATTAGACCATTTACGATCATTTCTTGATATCAAAAATACAAACCACGCTAGTCACACACGCCGGGGTAACAAGGATTGCAAGATATGAAATTTGGAAAGAGTATCATTGGCGGTTACAGCACTATCCCGACTTTTGCTCATTTTCACGCCGCAACATCTTAGTCAACTGCCTTGGCCGTATCGATGTGCCATAGCCATTTGGCCAAACGTTATCCGAACACTAAACAGTCTCCAAAACCTGTTCCTTGAACTCCCTCTCAACCTTCTGTCCCTTGTCGTCGGTCGTTGACTCGCCGTGCAGGTTAAGCAGGGCACCTAGGTCGAACTTGGGCGACTTGAGGAGCTTAACCTTGCGAATGTGAACCTGTAGTATGATTAGTTACCATTGCGGTATTATATAGTGAGAATCACCCACATGCTGAAGGGGGTAGATTCCCTGAGTGGCCTTCTCGATTTCGCGGCCAATAACCTCGGGAATAAGCTTCGATGTAAGCTGAGCAAGAGAGCAGCTGGAAGCCTCGCGCTGCATGATCTCAGTCATCTTCTTCCTGATAGCGCGGATCTGAGAAGAACGAGCGTAAGTGGTCTTCTTGATCTGGTTGGGGCGTCTCTTCGTGAAAGCGATGGCGAAGAGGCGCAGGAGGTAGTCATCGGTGGTCTTGACAGTAACGTTGGCCTCGATCAGCGACTGCCACTTGCGGACAAGGGATCGGAGCTTGTCGGTGGTGAAGTCCAGACCGTGGAAGTTGGTGAGACAGTTCTTTCCTTGGATTTCATCGACGCGCAGCTTGACCTTGCGGAATGCGTGGTCCTCATCGCCCTGGAGATCGGCGAGAGAGACTTCGAAGATACGGCCCTTAAGCGAGTCGTTGGCGTTCTTGAGACCGCTGGTGCGGTTCACGAGAGTCTTGCCGACACTTTAGTTCTAAGTCAGTCCAACTCCTCTATACCCAGTGTTGTAAGAAGAAAGACCGGCATCTAACTCACTCTCGCTGCGCAAAGGTGGAGGGAGCCTATCTTCTGTTAGCAAGTTGCCAGATCCGCCCAAACCAAAATGACCTACCTTCACGGAGTACTCATCCTTTCGGGTGAAGGGGTCGACAGTCCTCTTCTTGATACCCTTCTTGCCCTTCGACAAGCGCTTGTTCCTAAACGCTCATTAGCATCGGGCTCGAATGTCTGCAAGACTATCACGCTTGGGGTCTCGAACTGTCGTACTTTCCAACAGCCATAATTGCGACTCGGGCCTATCCTTCAATGGTCGAAGACAGACGAGTATTTCCCACCGCGCAATTTTGGTGGAAGTGGTCGGGTCGATTCGTACTGCTTGCCGCGGTTTCGACGGGCAAGAGGTTGTGAAGGAAATCCCACAGAAAAGTTCCGTTAAGCGAGACGTTGGCCCTATAGTCTACTTATGTAATCCGCTACCCACAAAGCTAAGACTATGTGATTGGGCCATTTCCCAGCAGATCACATGCCCGGCCCCACCAGGCCTGCTCGATCATCAACCCGGTACGGAGTATTCATCGTTGCGCCCATTTTATGGCTTCAAGTTTAATTGGACATTCCGCAGTGATATGGTTTTTGATGGATGCAAAGCAAGCCTCCGCCTGAAGCCGCGGACATTTATGACCGAGAGGCACTGGTTGAAATGTGTCTTGGTTAATCGGCTACCCTCACATGCTTGTAGTCCTTTTTACTATCAGTAGTACTCCGTACTTCGCAGGTATTACTTTGAGTCTACTTTCATTTGGCGTGTTCGTACACTGATTGTGAGATTATACTCTTGATTGATGCTCCAAAATCTCGCTATGGATATAACAATACACTTCTCGAACCATACGTATACAGAATAGATCACTCTATAATTGTAGATTGCTCTGTACTCCATAGCCTAGGTCTACCTGCTCCGTACACCTGGATTCCCGCGCAGAATTGTAGTTAAAGTAGTGGGGCCGAGGCTCCGCCACTGCAAACATCTTAGCATGAAAAATGATTCTACGCCTCATAGGTCCGGAGACCGGACTCCGTAGGGGTTTGATCACATACGTACTCCGTCACGTTGCTGAGCCCAGTAGTGGAGCGACGAGTACTAGTAGTACTCGCAAGTTCCTGGAAGTCGGGTCAAAAATTTGCACCATTTGCACCATTTGCACCGCGAAATCGAAAGCTCTATCCGAATTCCAATCTAACTTCAGGAACATTAATTAGCATTTCTAACCCGCCGTATCCCATCGCAAATCTCGAGAATGGTATGTTGGTATTTGTTCATCAATTTATCTCTGCAATTGTACTGGCCTAGGTGTCATTTCTGATATGATGCATGACAGGGTAAACGTAAGAAATCAAGTCGCCAGCCCCAGCAGCCCAGAAAGGTAACAAGATCAGAACACTTCTACAGGAATGAAGGCTAATCTCGAGGAGCAGAAAGAACCTCTCCCAAGCACATTTGCATGCCTTTTTTGCAATCACGAGAATTCGATTGTGGTAAAGTTGGACAAGAAGTTGGGGTTGGGACATTTGTCCTGCAAGGTGTGCGGACAGCGGTTCCAAACTGGCATTAACTGTATGTAGAGCTGAGCTTCCTCTCCGCTCGTACTAATCTTGTTTCCCCCCCACAGACCTTTCCGCTGCCGTCGACGTGTACTCGGACTGGGTTGATGCTTGCGACGCAGTCGCCAAGGATACTGCTAATAAATACGAAGATGATACTTTCGCCACGCACTCTAATCATCGGACCTACTCACCGGATGGCCGCACCGATAGTCAATTCGTGGAGGACTAAGGAGATCATTGCGGACATGGCGAACGACCTACAATGCGGAAGTTCTGCGAATCCCCACTGGACGCATTGTATATTTCATATACTGTATTCGATATTCCAAGGCCGAATAAATTGGACACGGTTGCTACTACGGCTCTACAAAGTATAGTAACGATCACCAAAGTCCCCAAGGCCAGGAATTATATACCTGTAGGATGTGTCAGCTGTGGCCTTGCAGTCGCCGGGTGGGTCTTTACTTCTTTTCATCCAGGCCTTGGTCGATGAAAGCAGTCACAACCCTAAGCTTGGGAAAGCGTTGGGCGAAATCCGCTACACCCGAGGGACTTGCGATGAGGTTAAGGAAGAGTATACGCTCTTCGGGCACACCTTTGGCCTTGAGGATCTCAACCGCGAGTGTCGCGGACCCTCCTAGTTCTTTTTAGTTCTGTTATGCTGCGGCACGGCGGGGGGAATATTGCCTACCTGTTGCAAACATTGGATCGAGGAGAAGGACCCATCGATTGGATATATCAGTAGGTAGCTTTTCGTAGAAAAGTTTCGGCATGCACGTTTCTTCGTCCCTTTGTATAAGGATCTTTCCTATCCGCACCGATCGACAACAATCTCTCAGCCCTTGTTCCATAGCTTCTCCTGCTCGCATGATAGAGACGCCGCAAATCTTCCCTTCAAACTTGACTCCAAGATATGGACGCCCCACAGGAGTGGTGACGGAATGTTCAACTACTGGAAGATGGTTGAGTCCTTCTTCTACCAAGAGGCGGATTATACGGTTTGAATAAAAGATGAAATCAGCGCGGCCGGTGTTCTGATCTCTAATCATACTAAAATACTGTCAGTCGGCGGTTTGTTGCATGTGTTATTTCTGACGTACGTCAAGAGTGCTATCAGTTGGGGGGTTTGAGGGAGAACATGGACATTGTCGTAGGATATGCTTTTTGATACTGTTGCCGTAGGTTTTTCCTTGTCTGATCGATATATCGGACCGACACCTTGAGCTGGCGAGGGAATAGGTTCTGCTGGTCCACTCATTACTGACAGGATAACAAACAAGTCGAAGAAAGCATAGAACGATTTAAGGGTGAGTCTGTTATTGACAATATGTCAGTCAAGGCACAGGTGCAAAATATGAGAGATTGTCAGAAGAGTGGAGCGTGAAGCCCAAAGTCTCGTGTCATTGGCCACGGAGTACACAGATATAATTTAGCCTCTCCATGTCAAGATAAGAAAAAGATCGCGTGGTCGTGTCCCCTTCAAGTCTTTTTTGCCGATCATGCTACGTATGGTCTTCCTGCGAATACAACATACGGTGGCAGTCAAAAGGTTATATGACCGTTATTATCATCATCACAAATGCTCCGTATGGTTGGGGCATTCGGATTCATTTTCCGTTTATCTATCACGGTTGCAGGGCGGGAGTATTAGAAGACAGTCATTCCCAAGGACTTTGCTGAGACTCCGAACTATCAGAAGGCTAGGATGGGCCTGTAAGAACAGAAATTAGCACCCGGTGTGAAGCTTTCTTGGTATAGAACACTCATCTATGTGCCTTGCCGGCTTATAGTATCTTGGTTCCCTATTGAAGCTACGCTCAGAGCTTACCTTCCAAGGTTATAGGCATCATTAGTCATCCTGTGATGATCCATGGATGAATGAGAGTCAACCCCAAAAAAGACATTGGTTATTAGTATCATATGATATTTAATAACACAATTCAATCAATGGGATCAACAGTGTCCCAGGCAGCACCAGCTATACATACAAAGTTGCCGTCACAAACGCTATCACAATGCCAGACTATAGAAAGCGGCCGGTAACGTATGGTAAATCGCGCTTGGGACACGCAGTGCCATCACCACGTACTTCGCGCAATCATGCATCTACAGAATCTTTCTATCCAGGGTCGTCTATCGGGCCATCTGGATCCGTGCGGTCAGAGAAGGACTGTGAGTGCTCTACCCTATTACTGACCTTGATTTACTCATCGAGTCCAGCAAGTTCTTCTCCCATTAAACGGGAAGACGACGTGCGCAGCGTCATGCAACGAAAACGGAGGAAACTTATGAACCAAGATACACACTTTAGTGATTCACCAAGCCAGGTTGAATTGCAAAAGCCCGTGGGCAATCATGTAACGAGCACCGGCCTGCACGACAATCAAGATACCCTTCCGGAGGTTTCGCATCGTGATAATGATCAAAATGGTGGTGGTACTCCCGAAATCCCGTTAGACACTATACTTAACACAAAACTATTAACCCACGATCCGGGGCAAGCGGGAGAGGCGTTCCAGCCTCGAAATTATGATTATGGAAGTTCAAGGATCACTGGAGCGCTGCGCCAGGGTGATACGTCGCACATGCGAAAACGGTTGATTGACTCGCTAGGTGGCTCGGGCGAAAATAGCGAGGTTGAAGGAGCCTCGCATGATTTTGCAGGTGCGGCGAAGTCACCTTCAACACGTCCAGGGCTGGGTCGGAGCTTGCAGCCCATGCCTTCCTTGTCACGATCTCCAGGAGTTACCTATTCACGACAGCGCTCTTTTCTGAATGAGAGCCTTAGCTTGGCTGGCAAGGACCTTATGAGTCCGACACCCAAAATTGACCAGACACCATCCGAAGAAGATACAGCCGATAGCAAACCTGTTAGGAGCATTCACGAGCTTAGGCGAGCTGGTGACAATGCTCGGTTCCGAGAAGCCATTGATTCGCTTTTTGAAGACATTGAAGATCCCACTCACACAGTATCAGGAAGGTGCTGTGGTCTTGCTGAGTTATGTGGAAAACTCCTGGACATCGAGTTCGTCCATCGTTTTTGTGAACAAGGCTTTGACGAACGTCTAGCCAACGGCATACCGAACAACCTAGACATAGTATCTGCCTCGCTTGCCCTCGGTTCATTTAAACTTATAATAAGCTGCGGCCATGCTTCCCGTGTTTTTTCCAAATCTATATGGAAACAAACCCTCGAACTGGGACCCCAGCTTTTGAGCCTGGATGACGACATCCCTGTGCTAGCGCGGCAACCATCAATCGGCCTCTCAAAGGCAGCACAAGCTTCTGTCAGAAGGATTTGGCCTCATCTACTTTCAGCCATTGGCGCACCGGGGCCATGTTTGTCGCCGCAAATGTTGGCGCTTGAGTGCATTAAAACTTCGTTGGTAGTTCTACGAGAGAGCGGCCACGCCATTCGCCCTGTTCCTACGTCTCTACTGAACAGACTAATTGATTTAATGACCGGCCACGGAGATTTGCTTGCTCCTTCATTGAGTCGAATTCGCTTGCTGAGTCTGATATTTTCGATACTAGAAAACTATTCGGTGATATCTGGGCCCTTTGACTCGAATCATTGCCGATGTTTTGAGCGCCTTTCACTGCTCCATGATCTTTTAGGCTTGGATGATGTCAACAACACTCGTCATATTCCCATATCATACATTCGGGTAATACTGAATCTTACTAACAAAGAGCCCACTCTTTGCGATAGCTTTGCGTCCTCGGAAATTGTTTCTGGGCTTGCTAGAATCGTTACTGGATTCAGCATTTCTTCTAATGATGCAGAGTTGAACAAGGTTATCTTGGCATTGGGAACTCTCATCAATTTGTCACAAAAGACCGAGCAATCCAGGGCTATACTAATACGTTCCGATGGTCGTGTGCCTCAATTTTTCCAGCAATTTCTAGAACGGTTCTCCGATAGCGTAAATGCTATGGACCAGGTAAGCTTCCCACTTAAGCTCCAATATCTTCTGACTGGAATTAGGCACACACTGTGCCTGAAGTGCGCAGGAATGTCGTCACAGGGTACTTGTCCATCCTTTTACTTACAGTGTGCCTCAACAAGCAAGCCCGTCTTCTAGTCAAGGACGACTTGACTGGACGAAGATTGGCCTTGATTTTATCAGCTGCCGAAAAGTTCTTGCAATACCATAGGGAGGTTGAGAAAGATACTCAAGTTTTGGAGACGTGGGAACAAGGGGAGTTCAAGTTCACGGATCGGATTGAACAAATCATCAGTGAAATATGTCAGCTAGAGGAAATTGTGTAGGCCGATGGAAATGAAGCATCACTAACAGGAATAAACTATTCAAGCCCTATCTATATACTGTCAAATGGAGGCATGAGCACACGGCATCGCGGCCTTTATTAAAACACATTTGTTTTGGCAGATATACAGTACTTGGTAATAGGTTGCAATCCATAGGTGCTGCTTTAGCTCATTCCTAGTCGATAGGTCGCTCAGTGGTGGAGGTTTGCTCTCGCGGGCGACTCGTTTGATGTGTTTGCGCCCGGATGCAACTTGCTTGTCAGCTCTGAGACTCTTGGGTTTGGTAGTTCGCCACTCTTACTGAGTCATCCATCATCAGTGTGCACTTCCGGGAGTTGAATGGGTTACCTCCTTAATCTAGGTTTTAAGTCTAGCACTTAACATACCTATAACCAGTCATTGTCTCTGCAAAGGCCCCTTGTGTTGTCTGCTCCTTCATTATTATTAGCATCTCATCAGGGCTGCAAAGATGCCCAGTGCGCCAAAACAACGAAAGATAGCTATCGTCGGCAGTCGCTCCGTGGGTATGTGTGTGTGCTGGCTGAGATCCTGGCACTGATGATAACTAACATCGTCACAGGTAAATCTTCCCTTACGGTCCGGTTCGTTGAACACCATTTTGTGGAAAGCTATTACCCGACCATCGAGAACACCTTTAGTCGAATCATCAAATACAACGGTCAGGATTATGCAACAGAGATAGTTGATACAGCTGGACAAGTGAGGCCCGGACCAGTCATCTCGCGAGGACCTACTAATCCGAGTAGGATGAATACAGCATACTGAACTCGAAACATTTTATTGGGATTCATGGATACATCATCGCTTATTCGGTGGCGTCCCGCCAGTCTTTTGATATGGTAAGGGTCATCAGGGACAAGATCTTGAATCATTTAGTAAGTGTACCGTATAGAATCTATTTTACAAAAACTAAGTCCGATAGGGGGCTGAATATGTTCCTCTCGTCGTGGTGGGTAATAAGAGCGACCTCAAACCCGAACAACGGCAAGTATCCTTAGACGAAGGCCGGCAACTAGGAGAGGAGTTTCACTCCGCGTTCACAGAGGCTAGCGCTCGTCTTGATTACAATGTCGCAAAGGCCTTTGAGTTAATGATTGGGGAGATTGAGAAATCTCAAAACCCATCACAGCCACCTGGTGGTAATAAGTGCGCTCTGATGTAGCGGATGAATTGGAGCTTGTCATGTGTGTGTTTTAGACGCGGCGTTTCCTCTGTGTTAGGTAGTTATACTAACTATCCTTGGTTCGGGAATGATCGATCATAAAAAGGTTTCTTTTGGCACATTACTGGCCAAGCGGGGTCTGCGTCTGCAGCAACGTCTAACAGGCATATAAAATGACTGTACATACAATGTTACCATTTTGCGGCAACTTTGTATGGTAAGTCGTGTTCTGGATTTGGGCGGCGTAGGGCAGGAATGAAGGCTGAAGCATGGGTTTCGGAAATTCGGAGAAATGTTCACCATGATTTTGCCCCGCACCCCGCCTAGGTTATTAAACAAATGTCAACAGCAATCTCTTGACCGGCCGACTTATACCCCCCACCTTAACTTCAAGTGAACGATACTCATATCTGAAAATGCTCGATCTTGCCGACTTTATTAGTGACCGTGGTGGTGATGCGAATAAAATCAAGGAAAGCCAAAGGAGAAGGTTTGCTCCTGAAATCGCGGTTGACGAGGTTATCTCCTTCTACGAGGAAGCTCGTAAGGGTGTGTCTCTCTTTCTTCCCCCTTTCCCCGTTTGCGCACCGTTGAATAAAAGGCTGACTTGTTCAGCGCGGTATGATGTTTCTCAGATCAACTCCAAGCTCAATGCCCTCCTTAAGGAAATTGGTAAAAAGAAGAAGGTGGGGTTTGTCTTCGAATTTGCGACGGGCAATAGCACCCTCTTGTTTCCATCTTCTGATCAGCCTTATTAACCTATCAAATATGGTCTAGAATAAGGAAGACGCTACCGGCCTTCTAGAGGAGAAAGCGGCACTTGAGAGTCAGCGGAAAGAAGCGGAGAGCCTCGCTTTGCAGAAGGAGGACCTTCGGGATAGGAAGATTCGATCTATCGGCAACTATGTCCATGAGTCGGTCCCCGTGAGCAACAACGAGGTCGGTATCTCCGAACATCCGACGGACGATGTTAACGATTTAGGATGACAATGCTATTGTCAGAACATGGTCTCCGAATGATTTCGTTGCTGAAAAGCCCAATTGCCTATCGCACCATGAGGTCCTCACTCGGCTTGATGGCTACGACCCGGAGCGTGGGGTCAAGGTTGTCGGTCATCGTGGATACTGCCTGACCGGCTATGGGCTTTTCTTGAATCTTGCGCTTGTGAACTACGGGTTGGAGTTTTTGTGGAAACGTGGGTACACGCCGAACCAGCCACCTCATTTCATGCTCAAGGAAATGATGGCAAAGACGGCCCAACTGGAGCAGTTCGATGATGAGCTCTATAAGGTCACGGAGAGCGAAGATAAGACCACCGACAAGTATTTGATTGCCACTTCAGAGCAGCCCTTGTCGGCACTCCATGATAGTGAATGGCTGCAGGACAAGGATCTTCCCATCAAGTAAGATTCCCGCTGCAGCGCAATTCTCAGTGGCTAAACTATTCCAGGTATGCTGGATACAGCACCTGTTATCGCAAGGAGGCCGGCTCTCACGGAAAGGATGCTTGGGGAATTTTTCGTGTCCACCAATTTGAAAAGGTCAGAAGCATCTGGCACGGCATGAAAACCTAAAACTTACACATCAGCAGATTGAGCAATTCGTCCTCACTAAACCTGAAGATTCTTGGAAGGCTTTCGACGAGATGATTGCAACCTCGGAGGAGTTCTATAAATCCCTCGGATTACCTTACCAGGTTGTTTCGATTGTTTCCGGTGCTCTGAACAATGCCGCTGCCAAGAAATTCGACCTTGAAGCCTGGTTTCCTTTCCAACAGGAATACAAAGAGCTAGTATCATGTTCTAACTGTACCGATTATCAAGCGCGAGCGCTGGGAATTCGATACGGTCCAAAGAAGACCACCGATGCGAAGAAATCATATGTTCATGCATTGAATGCTACATTGTGCGCTACAGAGAGGACTCTTTGTTGCGTACTAGAGAACTACCAAACAGATGATGTATGGACAATATAAATATGCTTCCGGTGTTGATATGAGCTGCGCTGACTGCGAATAGGGTTTTGTCGTCCCAGAGCCCCTCAGGAAGTATATTCCTGGTGCGCCAGAATTCCTACCTTACACCAAGGAACTTCCGAAAGACAGCACTTCAACCAAGACCCGATCCAAGCCTACCACCAAGTCTCTGAGCGGTGCAGACGAAACATCCAAGAAGCTGCATGGCATGCAGCTATGATGCATAGTTCTGGGACGTGTCTGTCATCCCTGATGTCCTTAGGTCACACTCTCTATAACACTCGGTGGTTGACTGGGTATTGTG